>OV725080.1:59267425-59454925 GCA_928085145.1 Nezara viridula | reverse complement strand
AAGTAGGCCTTCTTGGACTAGCGGATCCAGGATTTAATTTTGGGGGGGGGGCTTCAGCCCGAAAGCTTTTTTTTTCATAAAAATAACGATAATTGCTTTAGAAAAAAAGAAAGAAACTAACAACCTGTATGAAATGGTGTTTAAGTGATTCCTAAAGCCCTTTTAATATTAATCACACGAACAATAATACTTTAAGAGATACTTTTTAAATATTTTTTTCGATAAAACATGGTTATATTTTACCATTTTGGGGGGGCTTCAGCCCGAAAGCTCCCCCTCCCCCGTAGATCCGCCCGTGCCTTCTTGCTATTCAATTAGTGCATGATGTAGTTACCTTCTTTGCCTTTTTTTATCAGAGACAAGAACAATATTGTCTGTGAATAAATCCCATAATGTTCATAAGTTCCACCTCCTTATTAAAGTTATTTCCGACCTTTTCTTTCATATCTCGCTAATCGCATCCATAACTAAGTGACACCTTGCTTTAGACCAGAGTTCTCCCAACTTTTTGTCGCGTGGGCTACATTGTGATCTCCACTAAGTCCCGCGGGCCATGGATTGTGGTGACAAAAAAAATTGTTCTATAAATGAGCTTTTTATGAGAAACAATTCATGCAATATCACCGTTTTTACATTATGAACTAAATTTCATATTTTTTAAAATAGTTTTTAAAATTTAGTATGTAGTCAATGAAACTTCCATGGGCCGTAGTTACTCTTGCTTTAGACAGTCCTCGTTAGTGTTGCCCAAATGCGAGACCAATTCGAGTCTCGGTCTTGCGCACCCATTCTTCAGCTTGGTCTTGGTCTTGCGTAATAGTCTTGCATTTACCTATTACCTTATTATTATAGAGATATTACTGTAATTTTTTAGACAGAATAGTAAAATGTAAAAGTATATTGGTTATACCAATTCTTAACATATATTAACTAAAATTGTCAAGTAATAGTAACAATTTTGCCTTTCTTTTTATTTTAAAAATTGATTTTTTTTTTACCATCCTTGGTCTTGGCCTTGCAACAGTTAGGCGGTCTTGGTCTTGGTATTACAAAGTGCAAGATCAACACTAGTCCTCGTATCATAGGTAATGATTTTGATCACTTGTTCCTACAGTATCTTTTGGGACTTAGCATGTTTATTTGACTGTCTGAATCAAAGAGACAGGCACATTTTTCGTACTCAAAGTGTTTCATATAAATTATCGTAGAATAGTCAGAGGCTGTTCTGAGGTCCAGAAAACCTAGACCTAGCCGGTCTCTACACCAACACTTCTCCATTATTTTTATAGCAAAAAAATATTGTCCTGAGTCTTTATAAATAAATAAAAAAAAAAATATATATATATATATATATATATATATATATATATATATATATATATATATATATATATATATATATATATATATCTTTAGGCCAAAGTGCAACCTGTTCTTCCTCAAGATAATTTTCGACACGTTTTCCTAAATGTATGCTCAAGAATTGAATTGTACATTTTATATACAATTAAGTGAAAGCATATTGGCTTACAGTTAATATAATCGCTAGGGACTTCCCCCCAAAAAAAATCCCCACTACGACCTCTGCTTCTCGAACGTTAATCTACAACCGATTGCCGGGAACGTTGTAAACTCTCGTGTATAGCTACGCCGATTCGAATCCGCTCTGAACGGGTTGAAATTTATTTCGTGGCGGGCCCACGGAATGAATCACGGCCTTTCCACTCTGGTTAAAACAGGTTTGGTTTTACCTCTAGAACAGCCCTCCTGCCTATATGCCAAATGTAGGAGGTAATCGGGAAAAGAAAATATAGTGCCTTCCTTATTTCTTGTTATCATGAACTTCTAAATCATTTTCGATTACAATAAAAGCTTAGTGAATCAAATGTTTAAATGCATGTTGTTTTTATCGTTAATTTTTATAAATAAGAGGAGTTTTATACTAATACGATAAAATATTATTGTTGATAGCCAACAGGTAGAATTACTTCGCAAGTGGAAGCATCTCGTTTTAGAGATGGCTAAGTTTCTGAAAGCGAACGCTCAATTCCTGAGGTCGAATGATGAACAAGTAGTTCATAGAACACTGAAAGAGTTCGATGCCATTCTGGCCGCGGCGAAGGAGCAGTTCGAAACTGAATGGTACAAGCTCATGGAAGTGGAAATGAAAACATATGATAAAAACGAGGCAAAGATACTCTTTTATAGATGAATAAAAAATCTATTTGTGTCAAAGATAATACTAATTAATTTATAATTCTAGACTGTGATCAATTTATATGAAGGTGGACTGTTTGATATAATAAATGGATTCATAGAAAAATGTCAAACCTACTTCACACAGCTGAGGGATTCAGAAACGGACTTTATAGAGGACATGACAGTTAAATTAAATAAATATATGGTTGAAGTATACCAGAGGTCTGATACAAAGAACATTCCGATGTTACTGCGAAACGTAAGTGATAACTGTTGTTAAACTCATTTTTTCTCTTTTTCTATAGTTTTTCCTAGGACCGGAATTAAAGGGAGGATGAGGTAGTTAAAGAAAGCACCTTTTCTGGGGCGCGGGGTGTCTCAGTTCTTGATGGTAAAACTCTAGAAGGGGATTCTAAACAAAACTAAATAAGAAGGAGTTGTTAAAAACTGTTCAAGATAATTAAATTTTAAGTACATAGTCATAAAGTAGACAACATTTTTTTTTTAAAACAGTGATTATAAAAGGGATTTTGAGGAAATCCAATACATCCGCTGTACACAGATATGCTGCTCGGGTGGATATTGCAACTGTAGCAGTACAGTCACAGTTTTAGATCTCCTGACGGTACTAATGGATAGAGCATTTAATTTTAGGAAGGGGAGGAGGGAGCTTCAGCCCGAAATATTTTGTTTTTATATGTATATATTAGGATAATTACTTCGGAAGAAAGAAAGAAACTAATTATCTACATGAAATGGCGTTTAAGTGATTCTTTAAGTCCTTATTAAATGTAATTATACGAACAATAATACTTTTAGAGATATTTTTTTCATAAAACATGGTTATATTTTACAATTTTGAGGGGGAGGGGAGAGGGGCTTCAGCTTGAAAGATCCCTCTCCCTCCGTAGATCCGCATGTTCTTGACAGTCTCTTTGATCAATGATCTTGGTAAATTTCATCGCTGTTTTCTCAAACAAATTTTGTCTACTTTATGATGGTTTACTTATAATTTAATTATCTTGAAAAGTTTTTAAGCAGTCCCTTCCTATTCAATAAAAAACGTCACCACACAAAATTGGTCTTAATTCCTTTTCCGTTCGGATGCATGAGATGAACAGTTTGGTTGGAAAATTTCTCTAGAATCACTCCCCCAGAGTTTGTCCATTAAGAACTGAGACATCCTGTACACATAAATACATACACACACACACACATACATATATATTTATATATCACTTAAATATGAACAATATGTAAGCCCTTTAAAAATTATATATTGAATTAGTAATATTATCAAACTATTTCCCGGATCATGAGGTTTTATTTCGAGTGTCCACTTATGAAGAAGGATTTTCAAAGTATAAAATAACTATTTATTTCATTATTAAATAAATCTAGTCTTGTTAAGAATAAAAATACGGATGATATAATATGAAGCATTGAGTTTCAAAACCGGTTACATCCATTTTCAAAACATTTTCAAGACTGATCCAAAAAGATTTTATTGAAAAAAATTAATTATCACATTTGTTTTCGTTATTTTTTTTACAAATCACTTTAAACAAAACTTCTTGATAAATTTTTATGATCTCTTTTTATCAAGTCCCATTTAATATAAAAAAATGTGTTACATGAACCTGAATACCAATATCAGAAAATATTTATGGTTGAAAAAAAAAAGATTTGTTTTAAAACAAATCTCCTTTATTAATATTAACAATATACACACAAATTTAATTATTCATATATACAAATTTTCATCGATATTGATATTTTTGCCAAACATCCATGTTACTATCATTCTTGTCATCTTGGACAGGTTTTTATTGCTTTCCAGTCTTCTCGATTTCTGGCATTAGAAACATAAGAAAAATAAAAAAAAGTTGTTTTAAAAAAAAAATGGACGTAACCTGTTTTGAAACCAAAGGCCTCAGGTCCTGCAGCCCGTGGCAAAAAAGGTGTAATATTTCATACTAAGGTTTGTCCTTAGAAATTGGGTATATCCACGGTCTGATGAGAAAAATGCTCTCCTGCCAGTATATAGCCGCTGGAATACAAAATGGCGGCCATGTGAAGATAGAAAACTTGCATAGGTTGTAAGCGTATATATAGAGAGGACTTATAGATATATAAAGCTACCATTCCTTTCAATTTGTAGTATTTACAGTCTTAAGACATGAAACAAACGATAGCCAGTTACCCCATACCCGTGGATTTAAAGTCGAAAAATTGAATATACGATTCAAACCGTTTACTTTTTTTTGTTTTTCGCTTTTATCAGTTGCGTTCTATTCGTTCTATCTATAAAAATGTCATTAATAAGGCTTATATGTATATAAGCCAGTATATATATGTATATTGTGTAATCTAATGTATACACACGCATGTTGTCTTATATACAGATTAAGAGCTGTATAATATCGATAATTGCGAAAAATAAGTTTTTCTACATAGTTTCGGAGTTTAGTCATAAACTTATAATTGCTCTAGCCTTTAAATGGTTGAAGATAATATGGCAAAGTGATATATATTCGTAACGAAAATTTAATATTAAACAACTTTCTTCCGTATGACTTTTTCGTAAAATGAAAAGATACAGTTGGCGAGTCAAATAATGATAAAAATGCGATGAATTTTTTTTTTCTGGATTAGTGAATTACGAGGAAGGATATCACGGATAGAATAGATAGAACTATAGAATAGAAGCGAAAAAACTAATATAATCATTTCTATTGAAAATTCTGTCAGCATTAATTTCACATATGGAATTATTATAAATATAACGCCTAGTTTCACTGATATAAGCGAAAAGCCGAAAAGTAAACTTTTTAGATCGTAAATTCAATTTTTTCAGGGAGCGGGGTAGCTCAGTGGTAGGGCACTGAGCTTCCAATGCAAAGGTCCCGAGTTCGAACCCCGGCTCATGGCAGATAATTTATTTATCTGTTTCATTGGCCGTGGAGCGACCTTGGGTCAGGAGTCCCTCCTGGGGCACACCCAGCCTCTATAAAGTGGGTACCCTTAATTAAATAATTGATTAAGGGGGAAAACCTGGCGGTTGAGCGTGATCTCGGTCAAATCATCTCCTTGCACAACCGTTGACCTAGAAACAGTGCTTTCCCTGAATAGTACTGAACCCCAGACCCTTCATGGGTTGTAGTGGTACAGGTTTTCAGGTTAAATTCAATTTTTCGACTTGAAATCCACGGGTATGGGATAACTGAGTATTACGTCATTTCTTAAGACTGTAAATATTAAAAATTGAAAGGGTTGGTAGCTTTCTATATCTATAAAGCCTATACGTTTACTAGCTATATACTATCTATCTTCACACGACAGCACAGGCGGATTTACGGCGGGGAGAGGCTTTCGGGCTGAAGTTCCCCCCCCCTCACAAAACGGTAGAATATAACCATGTCTTATAGAAAATATATTAAAAACTATCTATTAAAGTATTATTGTTCATTTAATTACATTTAATAGGGCTTCAAGTATCACTTAAACACCATTTCATATAGGTAGTTCATTTCTTTCTTTTTTTTTCAAATTAATTATCGTTATATATATTTTTTAAAAATCTGTCGGGCTGAAGCCCCCCCTCCCAAAATTAAATCCAGGATCCGCTAGTGCACGACCGCCATTTTGTATTCCAGCGGCTATATACTGGCAGACGTGCATTTTTCTCATCATGACGTGTTCAATTTATAAGTGCAAACCTTAGTATAAAATATGTTACATTTTTTGCCACGGGCTCCCGGGACTATCAAACGAAATAATTCAAAAATTAAAATTTTAAATTTCTTCTTATTTTGGTTCCCTCCTCTTTGGATCCCCGAATAGCTCCTGATTTTTTTATATATTAATTAAAATACATTAAATAAAGTGTCCTCTTTTTTTTTTATATTCACAGATTACATTAATAAAGGGTATATAAACAATTTTGAAATGGGTACTAATGTAGGTATTATCTTTTTCTGGACCTACATAACTATTTTTAAGTGAATGTTTTCTTCAATTTGTATTACCAAGTCTCCAGAAGTCCATGCCTGATAAGACATGCTTTCATACATATGAGATTTAAAATAAAAATTTAATTTCTGGTAACATAATGACGGAAAAAAGTACTGATTCCAGTCATTTATAGTTAATTTAGCTTGTGCAAAATCAATTAATTTTTTATCAAGACTACTTTTATATATAATTTACAAATTTGTTATATTAATAATTTAATTACTTATTTTATTTTTATTATTAGATTGTTTGCGACAAAGATGCGCTGAGCAACGCTATCATAGCCTGCCACGATAGACATACCCTCGCCATAGACATGAAGGAAGACTACATAGTGTCCAAGTTGAGGAATTGGCATACGCATGAAACAGGACATCTTCAGAGGTTCGATTTTAATTAAATTCACTTAGCAAATATTGGGATGAGGGGAGGAGGGAAAAAAAAGGTTAATCAATATGTAAACATGTAAAAATAAGTGATCGTCAGTATTGCCAATTGGAGAAATGAATCAAAGGAGTAAAAGAGTGTAAGGTGCATTTACACATTTCACAAAATATAGGAAACACAAATATTTAAATGTTTTTTTTTTTCTCCTATGCTTGTGTTATTGTTTTGATGTTTTCCATCTGCTGTCGGTAACAAGAGAGATAAAAACTAATGTCGCTATTAGTTGAGATCCCAAAGTACGGCCTATAAGCACCTGCAATCCGGCCTTGGAAAGGTGCACAAATTGCAAGGTAATATTTAAAAAGCTATTTTAAAAGTATAAAATTTAGTAAATCATTCAAACACGCGGTTACTACAAGATTTATTGCGTGGGTTGTTTCAATTAGGAAGCTTATTTCACAGCGTGTCATTTATAGAACAAGCTTCTTTTTTTTCTTCGCAACCCACGGCCCGCAGACTTAGTGAAGGTCTGAATGTGACCCCCGTTTCAAAAAGTTTGGAAATCTTTAGTTACACAGGCGCATCTACGGGAGGAGAGGGGCTTTCGGGCTGAAGCCCCTCCCCCTTCAAAATGGTAAAATGTAACCATGTTTATGGTAAAAAATTATCTCTTAAAGTATTATTGTTCGAAGTGGGCGGGGTGGCCGAATGGGCTAACGCTTGTGCACTAAGCCGCCGTTGCCAGGCAACCTGATACATAAGACTTTGATAAAAAAATAGTCACGAGTTCGCGTCCCGGTGCCCGAAGGAGTTTTTAAATCCCCACCCACACTCCCTGGCCCGGGAAAACCCCCGTATAGCCTTAAAGGCGAGGAAGGGGAGGACAAAAAAAAAAAAAAAAAAAAAAAAAGTATTATATAAAGTATTAGTATTATAAAAAGTATTATAAAAAAGTATAATTATATTTAATAAGGACTGAAAGCTCCTCTCCCGCCTGTGCCCGAGTCCAAATAACCAAGTCCCCCAAAATGTTCTGTGTGCGTGCGTGTGTCTGTGTGTATGTATGTGACCAGTTTAGCTCAAAAACGAAAAGTCGTATGAAAGTGAAATTGCATATTTAAGGTTTGTATATACCTGAGATGTTACAGCATCTTTTTCGTCAAAATCGGCTAACCGGAAGTTAAAATTAAACATTTTTTAATACTATGATGGTTATATTCTCATTGATGTTCTCTAACAGAGCTTAAATAGCTAATTTTTGATGATAGTTTCCTCTAAAGTACCTTTAATTTTTTTTATTTGAAACAATTAACCATTTCACATTGATCTCTAATATAAAAAATAGATAAATATAAAATATGAAAGAATTTTGATAATTAATTAAAGGAGAAATAAGAGATGGTAACAGAGAATAGTTGTAATGAAATAAGGAAATGGATAGGAGTGTGACAGAGCTGGACTCAGGATTAGCAGAGGCTTCCATAATAACATGTTCATTTTACAATAATTATATTAATTATCACTCATAATTTTTATGAACACTATAAACCCCCAAGATTTTTTTTGTGGGGAGGACTTTCCAAAAATGGAAAGGCTGCGCCTGTGATGATAGATAGTCAATACAAATGATAGAGGAAACCAAGAAAAATGTTTTATAAATAATAATGAAATTTCAGTATAGAAAATCTACCTAAATGAAAAAAATGTGTGCAATAAATCTTATTACATATATTTTATTTCATTTTTCCAGAAGTGAAATCCTAAGAAATAGAAAGGCTGTTCTGAAGATAAGAGATTCCGTTGACAAAGCATACAGACTGTATCAGAAAAAGGCAATGGTAATGTTGAACTATTTCAGAATTCCTGAGCCATTATTCCTAAAAAAGAAAAAGAAAAGAAGAATGATAAAACTGTCTGATGAATCCGAGAGCACATCAGGGAGTGAACAATCTGATTGGTCATGGAAGTCTGAAGATATAAGCGATGAAAAAGATCTCCCCAAAATAATATCAGAAACTGATTTTAAAGAAGATGTCGATTGGACTAAAATGTTAGAATCATTCATGGAGGAACCTGAGACTAGAAGATATGGTGCGGATATGAAAAAGATAACTGAAGAAGAGGAGGAGGAGGAGGAAGAAGAAGAAGAAGAAGAAGAGGATGATCTAGATATTATTGCCTTAAAGGATGCACATTCAGATCATCATGACGATGAAGGGAAGTAGGATGCGATGTGATTGCAGAAGTGTCTTGCTCATACCTGATAATCAGTATCAATTATGATTGATAAATTCCAATATTTCTGGTTCTATTACAAAGAATAAAACAACGTATGTTAGACAGTGCTTTATCAGTTTCTTCAATATTATATGAGTAAAAATATCTTTTAATGTGTCTGAGGAATCACATATCGTATAAGTTGCTATTATATTATATTCGTTTGTATTGTTATGAAATCATATCCCCTCCTAAAAAATAAAAAAAGGCCATTACAGTAGTTTTATCCAGTATAAACATTTTCTTATATTATTAGAAAATGTAATGAAAATGAAATATATAAAACTTCGTTAGAAAATGTATTTAAAAACATACTTCTAAGGTATGATAAAAATATATACGGGTGATTATAATAATCAAATGTTGTCGTTTTTCTGATTTGAATTTCTGATCTTTTTAAAAAATGATTTTCTCATGAGTGTCTAGTGCAGTTAAGTCCCTTAAATGCAGCACAGAACTGATTTTGGCACAATATATAATAAAATTTTTGCAGCATGTAAGTAAATTACCAACTATTCAGAGTGACATTAAACATAAATTAAGATTTAGGAGGGAAGCAAAAAAATCTATAATCCAAAGTTTCAAAGTGAAAAAATTCTTAATGCAAATGATAATACATATTAGACTCTAAATGGTGGAATTACAATTTACAGGAATTAGCTTCTTAATGGAATTATGTATATGAAACATAAAAATGGTCTGAGATAGGAAAAAGTAAACCAGTTCTAAAACAGAAGAAAATAAGTATAACTTTTTTTATCATGCATGGTGTACTGATAATTAATATAAAAACCACATCAGGATGAATATCAAATTAGATATCATCGCTTATAACTCAAATACAATTTGCTTTAATAGTGCACTTAATGGTAGTTAAATAAATTTAAACTCCTCTATACACTTGAAAATAATCCTAAAATTTAATAAACCAATTGGTATGATTGATCTTGGTGTAATAATAATTTAATTTACTTATTGTTTTGATAGCATATTAAAAAAATAAATTCTGTATTATTTTTTAAGTACTATAGAAGTTTTTTAATATTATAAAGATGGTTTAAAAGTTAAATAAAATATTTTAAAACAAAATACTTTCCAATTACCCGGAGCAAGAGCTTATAGTTTCAGAGATATTAGGGTCAGCACATAGTTCCAAATGTCAGAATTTGATTAATGTCAAGTGTATAATTTTTTTCAAACTGAGTGCACCTAGGAAATGATTTTTGAACAACTCGATGTTTTGCAAGGATCTGACACATTAAAGGCATAAGCTAGTAGATGAAACAACTAACTAAATTTTAAAATAACTAAAAATGAAGGAAATAAATAGCAAACAAATTTTTAAACAAAATGGATATATTTTTACATCATTCTGGAAAAAAAAAATGCTAACAATCAAAACAAAACAAGTTCTAATACACATTACTTATACAGGAAGATAGCCCAGTTTAAAGTTAATAATAAAATATTGACAATTATTTCATAAACATTACTATTACTTAAGAAATACTGTCACATTTCGACCAGAGAATGAATATTTTTATAGAGAATTGGTGTCAAATAGGTGAAAAGAGGAAGGCAGTCCCTTCCTCAAATACCCTAATAGCTAAGAGGTAGATACCAAATGACATCCTCATTATGAGTTATCAAAATAAAAACAAATCAACAACAAAATAAAATCTAACATATTAATGCTATTGACCAAAGGGGGTAAAGACATGCCAATTTCTTTTACTTCCACTCACAATCAGTTACAATTTCACAAGTCATCGTTAAAAATGAAGAGAAATATACTATTAATTAACCTTAGGAGTTTTAACTGACCTTAAAGATTAAAGAAAAACTGGCATAGCCCATCCCATTCATTGTTTTGTTAAAAAACAATTACAGAAGATCAACAACACTTTTAATAATGTATATTTGGAAATGGACCTTATTTCAAAACCCTTAAATTTTAAAACAAAATAATATTAACAATAACAAAAAAGATATTCTACCAATCACATAAAACTTAATGTATTTAATTATCACAGTGCAATATAAAGCTCACATAAAATGCAAAAACTTGTGATACAATGAAGTGATGCTGAAAATAGTGTGCATGAAAATGTTGAATTATGTTGATCCTTTAAAAACAGTGTTATAATAACACATGAATTCACTTTTTAACAAATAATATTAAAATATGCAACATTTAAAAATAATTAAGCAATTAGTAACTTAAAAAATTGTCAAATAAAATTAATTTTGCACAATGAACCATTAATTAATCAATTTAATTTCATTGATTCGTTTAAAAATATGGTTATGATAGATTCATAACATAAAAATTACCTCATTAAATTAACTTTTCTTCCTTCTGTAAGAGTAACAATTGTTGAATGCTAATGATAGACGATAAAAATAAGCATTATTTCTTTATTCATCATGAAACAGTAATATGAATAATTTCCATCTATATACAAACAAATAAACAATCAACCTCTATCAATAAAACTATTAAAAGTTTACATAAAAAGATAAAAACATGTCTAAATTATTTTTAAAAATATTTCTACATTCTCTTTTTGAATTCAGAAGACTGTTTTATTTTTTTTCAAGATAAAAACAAACTATATTTTTTGTAATCAGAGAACATTCAATGTTTCTTAGGCCAGATGCACATTAAGAATCAAAGTAGGACAGTTCTCCAGTTTCAGTTGTGACTGGTGGTACAGATGCCACATGAGGCTCAATGCTGACTCTAAGGTTCACACTGTCTTCTCCTACAATAGAAGCTACAGACACTGTTACGGAGAGTGCTGCCCTGCTCGCCATCTCATTGTGCTCCCGGCCATATCTTGAAATAATAAAGACATAATTCTAAACATAAACTCCATGAAGATATTTCCCGAAATTCCTGCTAAGAACCTCTAACAAAGATAGCACAGCTAATATTTACATATATTCTGTAAGTTATCATTGTCAAACCTGTGTTATAAACTACAGACAGAAACAGAATACTCGGGAAATAATGAAAATTACTTTAGAAAATCTCAATATCATTGAAATAATATTTTGTATATAAATTTGTACAAATATTGTATGATACATATAGAGCTACATTTATATATTTACATAAATATAAGTTATGTATTTTATCTGCAATGGAAAAGACAAATTATTTTAAGTTGGCCATTATTCTAAGAAAAAAAAACTGGCAGCATTTCTTCAAAATGCTAGCTTAAAACAATTTCTATAATTTTTACAAACCATTTTATATTGGCTCCATTCTGTTAATCATAATAATTAAACTAACATATACTTCATGTAATTTGTGCATAAACAAATTTACAAAATAGTTTTTAGGACTTTTTTCACTTTTCATTGAAAGCTTTATATGAGAAAACGTTTAACATAATAACTATTATGAACTCCCTTTAAAGCATTGTTTAATCACAATCAGTAGTGTTCCTTTATAATCAGTTGATATTTACAGATATTTTTGAACAAGAAATAAGAATATTATTCCTAAAAAATAATTATTATTTCAATCCATCATCTATTATGAAAGTGCCTTTTTTTTCAAACTATAATAAACAATCACTTCATAAGTTTTAGAAAGTATGCGTAATGATTAATAAGAAATTGAAATCAGTATAACATACTCTGTTTGAAAATTTTCATATTATTCCTGTACACCGATCTAATTTTAGGAAAATTATAGGAACCCAATAATAGTTTAATTTAAGTAGTTCTATTCAAATTATTAGATATAAGACACTTAAAATAATGAGTGCATACTTACATTAATAATCCTACTATATATGCTGCAAATAGACCTCTTTCAACAAAAAGCAAAGCTTGACTACAGATAATTACAAGCATACAATTAACAAACTAAAGTAAATGTACCCCATATCATACATCTTCAACACGAATAACAGGTCCAACAAAAATTGTTTAATGCGACTTTAAAATCTGTATGATTTCTTTAATCCATAAATTAAAAAAAAAATAAACAACTGTTAATTAATTTTCAAAGTACTTTTTTCTTCATTAATTAATTAATTTTTCAAGTACTTTTACGTTTACTCAAGTAAACAATATCTTATTTTAAATATATCCAGTATTATATTATATGAAGCGAATACATTTGTTCTAAATAATGACCATGCTGATATATTCTTAATAATTTATATGGTTTGTTTACATAGTTTCAAATTGTAAGTCAATTGAGCTGAAGATGGCACTAAATTAATCTATAAAGATCTAGAAATTAAATTTAAATTATTGTTATCAAAAGAATTATTGAACCAAGAAAATGTGTAATTGGGTAAAGGGTCAGATTTTACAATGTAAACTTCTACAATAAAAGTCATTGCAAACAATTTTAAGTTACAGATTATTCTTTTTTAAGTTGGGTCCAACCAGTCCCGATTTTTAACTTAAACATTATTTTATTGTTAGTGTTTTATTTAATTTATTCAAAAAGTTCTTGTCATACTTATACTTAGTTACTTTAAATCCAGAGTAATCATTTTAGATATACAAAATAGATTTTCATTAACCCAGAGGAAGGATAATTGTGTATAAGTAATTTAAATGTTTTCAATAATTTATATTATCTACTTTCCAGCTCTGCGTAACTTACAAAAGAAAGTTTCAGATCAGTTCAATTTTTTTCGTATTAAATGAATCCTGCACTTAATACTCATAAAAAGTAATCCAGCAGTATATTATATTGTCTGCTGAAGTAAAACACTGTGATTTAAAATAAACTATTATTTACTCAATGAAGAATTAAAATTTATTATTTTAAAACTTTCAATTAACACAAAATCAGTTAAAGTATGTACAAATATAATGATGTACAAAGACATCTCATAAAATCATGCAAGTTGTAGTGACAAAATGTCCTTAACATCACTTAAAATTATTAAACAATAATTATATTAATTATATCATTATAATAATAAGTTGACTTACCACTCAACTTCTTTCACTATTCTAGTTAATTTTAATACAGATCAAATAGATATAAGTTTTAACACTGATTTTGTTCCTTAGGCTTAAGCAAGCTAGGAAGGTAACCTGCAGTCTCTTCACCTTACATAAAATATCTTCATTTCCCTAAACAGACATTACACAAGGAAAGCTTTTATATATGAAAGAGACATTTAATACAGTTACCTCAAAGAAAATAAATTGATTTATATTATTTCGAAGAAGTTTAATTTAAACATCTAACTGCTCGATGACTAGGATTTATAGACATTTGAAATCCAGTGAAATAAAATATTTTTATTAAACATATAAGTAATTTACTTCAATACACTCCAGAAGAAATAATAATAAAATTGAGATAAATCAAGGTTAAAATTGAAAAGAGAAAATTTTCACTTCTAGGTACAATAAAAACCATCTTAGCGGCGTAAAGGGTCAATTCTTGGGGCACCTCTGGATTCAGTTTTGGTATATCCATTGCAATGATGAGCAAGTGGCAACTTGAATAAAGAAGCAGAGGTCCCGTCAGGAAAAGCAAGATTAAGAAGAAATATTTATTTATGACTCCTATACTTTTGTGTGTTGATAAAAACTGGTAATTACTTCAGGAGGCCTTCTCTATGTCTAGAGGAATATAAATTAAGCTGCATAAATTATCATAAAAAACATTAATAAAAGCATCTAAGGTAACAAAGAATGGTTCAAAAATATCATCTAAAATTTAACTTATTCTTCATATTCCAAAAGAAATCATGGCAATGTAAAATAATTTTATATCAATTCAATTGAAGAGTTAATATAAAACCGAGGAGTCAAACATTTTCTACTTGGTGCTGTCATATGTTGCATAAAGGCCAAACCTTAGTTTTTCTTCACTATTATTAAGTTCAGTCTTACTGGTAACTAAAGCTTCGATTTCAGCACAAGTCAGGTAAAGTTATTTTTCATAGAAAAAAAATTTATTAAACCCTCTTGTAAGAAACAATCATAATAGTCCACTAGAAGTAATAATTTTAAATGATATATACGCGTTAGTAGCCTCAAATATTAAAGGCAATCATTTATTTAAAATAATAAAATAACATTTTTTAATATTCATTTAGTAAGAATATTTCTAACCTCACTTAATAATTATATTATTGACATTATTCCAATGTTGGGACTCCTCTCCTTTCCAAGAAGGTTCTTGTTATCCTTGAATAGGTATCAAGAACTGGACAGTATGATTCGTGAAGTAATGTTATATTACTATATTTCATTTCGATAATTATTTGTTTTTACTGTTATAACAAAATTCTATCAATGTATTTGTATCTTAATAGTAAGTTCTCTTGTTAATTAATAAGTGTAGGACGAAAATTTGTCCTATTTATGAATAAATAATAGTTTTTAATATTTAAGACTACCGAGACCTATACCTTTACTTATACTTTTAAAATAGTCTCCTTCCTTTTAATCTTTACAGAGTAATATAATGATAGATTTAATAAATTCTTCTTCATGAAGTATCCTCAACTGCTATAGAAGTTAGTTTGATGAAAATTACTGAAAGTGAGAAGAATTTTAATTCTAAGAAACTCTATCTTCATTAAAAGAATTGAGCCTACCATGAAATGAAAATTTATTTGTCTCCTCCCTAATACAGAGCAAAAACATGTACTCCACATATGGTTTTTATAATTAACCCTACAATTGAATTTAGAATATGATTTACGTTGACACACAAGTTATTGTTCATTGATTTGGATCAACCTATTATAATTAGATGTTAACTACAGCTTTAATAAATTTATACAATTGAAACTGAACCTCAACTTTTTTATCGTGAGGCTGAGAATGGTTTCAGATCAAACCCATTCGGAAATTTTTTTTAGGGGCCCTTTGAATTCAACAGTTATCTCTTTCGTTCCCCAATCAGTGATGTTAAAATGCTACACCATAGAGATGGTCTAACCTAGATGAAATTATTATAAAATTCACCCGTCAATAGTGATTTTAAAAATATGAACTCTAACAAATAGTTGAGATCAATGTTGTTAAGAAAGCTGGCTTTCATAGTGTCTACAATCGAAGTTTGTTTGATCTAGAAGATGGCATCAATCCTATATATTTTATCCTAAAAGAACAAACCAAAACAGTTTGTGTTAGTTCATTGTGAATACTTAAGTCAGTCTAACAAGACTGACTACTTAAATAATTAAGTGTGTTTCAAACTTTACTAACTAATAATCTAGAATTCTTTAGAAATTATCAAAGTATTATGCTCAAAAGAATGTTTTATTGATTACATTCAAACCAATTAACATTCAAAGAGTAACACTCGGAAATCTCTTGTCATGGTCCGGAAAATCTTTGCATAAAGACTTTTTTGTCGCTAATCTTTTAAATTTTTCAGGTAAACACTCTAGTTTAATCCTCCCAGGGTATGAGTAGTGTAAGCTTCAAGGCGAATCCCTCCTCAAAGCCAAATAAAAAACAAAAAAAAAACATGAGGAAATAAAAATAACAACTTTTTATAAACTTAAAAAAAATAATTTTATTCTTAAACAAATAAATAAAAAAAAAGTTTACATAAAAATAAACTAAAAAATAAATAAAAACAAAATATTTAAGTGGAATGCAAATAACACATAATACGAACACTATTACTAATATGTACACAATTGGAAAACAATACGAAAATATTAAATAAATATTCCTAATTTTCTCAAACCCCTTCTCCATCATGAATCATTACATAGTCTTTTTTACAGCATAATTGGAATGGGGGATTGAAAAATAATAAAGCTTTTCAAAAAGGGGATAGAATTCGTTTTAATAATACTTCCAAGCATGTTAAGCTATGGAGGGAACACAGTTATAAACTCTGTTTCATACCAAGCAAATAAACCAAATAATCAGAAAAAGTGACATGGAATAATTACAAGCCCATGTCTATGTAAAATAGATTTTAAAAATCTTTATGCCTCAAACTGGTTTGGAGACAACAGACATCGTAATAAAAATCATGAAAAAACTTAACGAACGAGTTAATAAGAATTTCCTTCATAATAAAATCCAACAAGTTTTCATAATATAACTTTTCTGAAAAAAATAATTTTAAAAACAACAAAGGTATCAACAATATAATACATTCTCTACATATTAAAAACATTAACAAAGCATTAAAATAATTATGTAAGAACTAATGATTATAATTATTACGATTCCGAATAAAAGTTGAAAACAATAATTAATGAGTTAAAAGGAACATTTCTTGAATAGTCCTATTGATGGAAGAACAGAAGTTATAACTGCGGCCTGGTTAATCCCAGCTACAATGAGCTAGGATACTTAGTCTACTCTTGATTTAGCCCTGGGGGGTTTTGACTGTCATACGAACTCAAATCCTGCTTTCTTCGTGCGGCGGTCCTCAATCATCCTCTCGATGAATTTCTTCACCTCTGACACAATGAATACTGTCGAAGTGAGGCAGGTAAGGAACAGCAGGTCTGGAATAGAAAATGTATATTTATTAAAACTCTGTAAATAGCTTCATCCCATTGTAACCAACAACTTTTTACTTTCACTTACGTATATATATATACTAAGGGTAAGTATTGCGATAGTGAAAATTTTTGAACCTCAGTTTTCAACAGAAATACATGTTTTGAGGTCCACTGAGTCGTAAAATGGTCTGTGTGTGTGTCTGTGTTAACAATCTAGCTCATAACCGAAAAGTAGTACGAAACTGATATTAAGTATTTAAGGTTTGTATATGAGCCGGATGTGACAGTAACTTTTTCATTAAAATCGTCTAACCGGAAGTACCACTTTATATGAACGCTGAAACACATTTTTACAATTTTCTCAAAAATGGCTCTAACGATTTTGATTGAACTCGGTGTATCATTGTATAATTAAGTGGTCTTTAATATCATTTAGCTCTTATCCTCGTTGACGTCACTTTACAGGACTTAAATGCCCATTGTTCATATATGTCTTCCTCTAAAGTACCTTTAATATGGTTTATTTTAAAAAGTTAATCATTTCGCATTATTCAGAGTTACAAAAAAACGCTACATATAACTTTTGAAAGAATTTGATAAGTTAATAAAGGAGAAAAAAATAAAAATGCAGAAAAACCTGTGTTGCTATAGACTATAGCGCCTAAACAAATGTACTGATTTCAATGAAACTTCGCTAAAGCCATTTTGTCGACACCCTTTAAATTTATCTATATAACATACTTCAACGAAAAGAAGCTGGAAAAAAAGTTAAGAGGGATGGTAAAATTAAATTTTGAATAATTCAAAAAGTATACACTTGTTTGTGGATATTGTATATGGTTTTTTAAAAGTTTATGGAATTTCCTAAAAAAACAAAAAAAAAATGCGTTAAAATCGGACAATTAGGAGGAAAGATATGGTCTCTAGTTTTTTCCCCTGAAGAGGTGAAAATTTGTATAAATTTAAAATATACTTTTTTAATTGTTGAGACTAAAAAAACTTTTTTTCTACAGATATTTAATAATGTATCTTACCTCAGAACATCTTTCATAAGAAATAAGTACCTAAATTTATACCTTTATTCTCAGTTCTATATTTCAACACTACAATCATCACCTTATCAATTTCATAATCATAATCATAATAATCACCAGAATCAACTTACTCACTGTCTGCATAGATAACTTTTTCAACTATAAATATCACTAAATTGACATTACTCAAAAATGTTGAAATTGGAGTTAGTCATTATGTGGTTTATAAAAGCAGATGGAGTGACTACATTTTTATTGCCTACCGTCAATATATTAAAAAGACATTTTGTAATTATAATGGTCTTAATGACTTGTTATCTGTAAGCTTTAAGCTTTAGCTCCGTTTAAAATGTACTTAAAATTTTATAATAGCCCAGCATTAGCAGAAAATAATTTCTATTCAAAGTAGAGCGGTAAGTGAAAGTTGTGTGTTGCGCGCAACAGATTTTTTATTTACAAAAGCTGTTGGAATTGGGGCATTTTCAATCTATCAATCAGCAAACTTTGTCTATTTAATTAGGTACTAAAAAAGTATTAATACCCATTTGCTTTTGAATCAGATCACACAATCAAGAAGAATGGAGCCTACAGAAATATTAGGCCGTTTGGTGGTATCTCCAACCTCTTCTTCTTCCAGCGCTACAATTCAGTGGTGAGTCAAGGCATCCTGGAAAATCAACTGCCAGTTTTCTCAGTTTGCTGCCACTGCTCTCCAGTTTCTTACTTCCAATATCTTAGGATCTATCGACCATGCATCCTCCAACACTCCATTTGTCCACCACAGTCTCGGCCTTTTAATTCTCCTCTTGTCATATATTCTTTCTTCCAAAGGTTTCTTTGGTACCTCATGATTCTACAGTCGAGCAACATGGCATGCCCAATGAAGCCTTTTAATCCTTATGAATCTGATGACATTTGTATTATTGTAAATTCTTTCTATTCCACAGTTAGATCTTTGTCGCCAAATGTTATCATTGAACACTGACCCAAAGATTCTTCTAGTTCGCCTCTCGAATCTTAGAAGCATTAGTTCTTGAGCTCGAGAGATCGTCCAAAATTCAGAAGCATAGGTCAGAACAGACCTTATGAGGATCTTATAAAGCTGCACTTTGGTGTTCCTTGAGATACATCTACTAACTAAATGCTTTAGCAGCCCGAAAAAGCATCTGTTTGGAGCCATTAATCGTCTATTAATTTCTTGCTGAATATTATTGCCAGAGTTCACTTGAGAGCTTAAATAAATAAAGTACCTCCATCCCCAACATGTCAAAATAATGAAGTTGTATTGGTCTAACAGCTCAAAATCGATGTAGGCCACCTTTTCTTTCTATTTTGTGATCAAATTATCTTACAATTCAAGTGAAAAGCAAATGGGTATCATTAATGTTAATACTAAAATCATTATCAAGAACTTTAGTAGAAAAATTAGTTCTGAGATTATTTTTTTCTTTTGAAACCAAGATCATCATGAAATTAAGTGACCAAGATTAAATTAATTGACTGCTCCCAATTTGGGCATCTATAGAATTTCTTTTATTTGGGAATAGAATGATTACATATGATGATTATATACATTTTATAATATATAAAGAAATCAACCTACCTTGAAGAGTCAAAGCTTCAGTTTGGAAGATATTTTGGAAAAATGGAAAATAAATAACCAATAATTGACCAACCACAGATAATGAAACTGCTATCAGGAACATTTTGTTTTTGAATAATCCAATTTGAAAAACTGATTTAGTCTGAAAAAAATTTAAATAATATTTAAAAAAGCAGTCATTACATTAAAATAATAAATAAGCTATAGATATAAATAATAATAATACTGACGAAGATTTTAAATATTAACTTAAGAAAACAAATAAGTGAGAATGAGAAGAGCTTAGATAGAGGTTGTGGAAGAAATTGGCAGTAATGATGGTATAACTTATGAATACTAAATAATTGTCAAGTTTTAAAACTTCTCATCTTGTGAACAAACCAATTTTCTAGTAATATATTATATATTTCATCAGTATAACTGATCAGATATCTAATAGATGTGGTTTGGAATAGAAAACCTGAATTAACCTAGATATAGATAGAATGGTCAAGATATAAATGTTATTAAAACTGGGCTACTAAATTACAGATTACTGATTCAGTAAAAGAGACTCTACACTAAAATGTACGAATTATTGAACTATTAGTCTCACCTGTGACCTGCAGCTGAGAGCATTGAACATGTCAAAGAAAACAAAACATGTAAATGTCATTGTGGTATCCCTTGGTGTAATTTTGTTGTCACTCATCTGGAAATAAACATCAAAATTGAAAGGATAACAATTAAAATAATATTTACAGATCAATTAAAATAAATAGTAAAGGAAATTAAACATCAGCTCACCTCTCTCTTGAATACCCAAAGGGTTCCAAGAATAATAATGAATGCAGACAACAGAACATTAACAATCAAATGTGTAGTAATCATTGGCTGTTTTACATTCCTGGGCCCACGCTTGACGACATCTTTATCAACAGGCTCCACACCCAAACTGTTAAAGGAACGAAATAAATATAAACCAAACTTGAAACTATATAAATTAAAAAAAAAAGATATAATAATAAAGTTCAATACCTCTGTGCAGGAGGTCCATCCATAATTATGTTAATCCAAAGAATTTGCATAGCATTGAGGGGATTAGGAATTCTAAACAGGGTAGCAAGGGCTATTAACGAGAGTGCTGCAATGCTAGTACTCAACTGAAACCTTACGAAGTTCCTGATGTTGTAGTAAATTCCTTTTCCTTCTTCAATAGCAGCACTGAAATATTTGACATTTTGTTTGTAAAAACAACAACAAAGATTAAACAAAAAAACACAACAAAGAGAAATAAAATAAATTATAGTTCACAACAGATAATAATGTATATAAAAAATAAATGGGCAAATGACCATGGCTTATAGCTTGTATTAAGTGGATTTAATCTGTTATGCTGATTCTCACTAAATTTGTCTCAGATCATCATAGAAACACGATAAACATAATTTCAGGATTTCATGAATAGTCTTGTTCACATTTTGGTCTATTTCATTATATTTTGACAGTTTCCTACAAGTGTGTATTCGTTGTGTTGTCAGGAGGAGATAAGCATGTATGCTTGCTAAGAACAGTTGCCTTAATGATTGATTTAAATTATATACGCACAAAACATTTTTATTTAAGATTGTTATTACTGCCTAAATTTTATTCACTGCAATAAATTATTAAATTTTTATATTTAATATTATATAATTTTCTATTTATAAAAATGTTTTTTAAAACTTTTTTGGCCTCTCTCAAAAATTTGGGACAGTTTTTTTTTTTCACATGAGATCGATGAAACGCTTTTACCTCAGATTATTTCTAAAGTAGAGATAAAACTATTTGCTCTGGAAATAATCAAGTAAATGATAACATATGGTTGATTAAAAAACTTTACTTAACTGACTGTCCAGATTAGCCAACAGTAAAAAAAGAAAATATATTTTTTCACTAGTTTTAGAATTTAAACTATTTTCAGAATTTAAATAAAAAAGAAAGTTTACACTACAACTACTAAAACTACAAGCTTGATCTGCAAACTTAACTTTAATTAAAAGAGTAACAAATGTCATATTATAGGTGTGTGAATACAATTAAAGTTTTTCAATATTACTTGAAAATGGAAGTTTCTTTTAATTAATGAAAGCACTAAGTTCCGAAAAAATATAAAAATAATTGTCAGTGAATATTACTAAAAACTATATGATCATTAATACACTTAAATTAAATTACCCAATATATTTATTATCTAAATAAAATTTTTTTTTAGTTATAATAAATTCAACTATATAAATTATTAATATGACAAGATTAACTTTTCAATCTATAGATAAATATATGGCCTATAGTTACATTAACAAGGGATTTTTTTTTCTCATATACACTGAATTAATTGGATCTCTAGCTTAGCTGATGATGTTTTGGTCACGACATCAGACCAATGGATAAGCCTGGTTCTACTTTACTAGTTTTTATGTGACTGCTATTAAACATTGATTCATGAAAGATAAAAAAATAAAATCCCTTTATCACTTATTTTGATTGACAAATGTTTTTAAGAAATTAAATTTGATTTTTTCTGAGCCCTATAGGCATGAATATGACAAGGATTTCACCTAGGACAATATTTCCTTTTACAATCTTTTATCATTAATTATCTTACATGATTGTGTTGAACTCGTCATTGACAAGGATCATATCCGCAGCTTCTTTACAGACATCTGTGCCATTTTTACCCATTGCAATACCAATATCAGCTTTCTTGAGAGCGACTCCATCGTTTACTCCATCACCGGTCATCCCAACTATAACTCCAGCTCTTTGAAAAGCCTATAAAATAAAACATTAAATTAATATATTATAGTTGCTGATGTTTTGACTTAAGCATGTGGATCATCATTAGGGCTAAAAATTAAAAATTACACCAGGAATATAAGATATAGACAGAAGTACGTAAATAAGCCAAGAGAAAGCATCAATAGTAGACATAAAATAAATAAATAAATTGTACAATTAAAAAATATTAAATAAATAAGTATGTAAAAAACAGCTAAGGCTAAGAATAAATGAGGTGAAATTTTGAATTATAAAAACAAATCGTAACAGAATAAAATAATATTAAACAGTCGGAGATAGTCACTAATATAAATAGTAGCTTAATAATTACCAATTAATCTAAAAACAATAATTTTCACAGAAAATTCTGACTATAAATTTTCCTAGATAACTAAAAAAAATCCATCTTTCCAAATAAAATAATGTTATCAAATTTAATAACAGATTTTTACTTCTCACATGGTTTCATAGTTTGTATAAGAAGTTAGGTGAGTAAAAAAATACATACAGTTATATAAAAAAATACAGTTAAAAAAAATGGCTCTTTTCTACTTTAAGCACAAAACAGTGAATGTTCGAAGTGTTTTTGCATTTGAATTAAAATCTCAGAAACTAAAAATCGGACATGCATACTGTAAATGAGTAAAATGTTCCGAATTTTATCTTCTTTATAATGATCTGTAACTCAAAATTGTATCTTATCCTGACGCCATGTTAGAAAGGCAAAAAGAGAACGAGTTTGGTTGAACATATGTATTAAAATATCTCAGAAACTAGAAATCGGACCTACATACTGTAAGCACGGGAAATGTTCAGCATTTCATCCTCTTTCTAATAAGCTAATATTTAAAGTTTTATCTAAACACGTTGCTGTGTTAGAGAAGCAAAAAGAGAAAAATAGTGTTAAAAACCAAACAATAATGAGTTTGGTGGAACATATGGAATAAAATATCTCACAAATGAGAAATCAGGCCTGCATACTCTAAAAGAATAAACATTTTCATCGTTTCATTGTCTTTATAATAAGCTGTCATTAAAATTGTATCTTAACACAATGCCATGTTAGAGAGGCAAAAACAAAAAAAAAAAAAAAAATGGTGTTGCAAACCAAGTGATACTGAGTTTGATTGAATATATTAAAATATCTCAGAAACTAGAAATCAAACCTGCATACCATACGAGAAAAATGTTCAGCATTTAATCCTCTTTGTGATAAGGTATTATTCTAAATTATATCTTGATACGTTGCCATTTTAGAAAGGCAAAAAAAAAGGAAAAAGATAGCGTCACTGTTATGCTTAAAGTAGAAAAGAGCCTAAAAAATTAATAAAAAAGTTTATTCATATTTAAAGTTTAACAAGGGGTAGGTATAGCAAAGGAGTTAGCGTGATATACTAATTAAGTAAAGATCATAGGATTGAATCCCGGCCCCTACTTCTCATTAAGGCTGGTCTCTCGAAAGAAGATAGACCATTACTTATCTTAATTAGGAGAAGCCTACAAGTTGAAAACACAATTGTAAAAATAGGCTAGTAAAAAAGTTTTACGATTGTATCATTGAGATATCTAGATCACAAAATTAATTATATACACCGATAAAAAAATATAAAAGCTGTGTTGAAAACATACAAGATTAATCAATATGAGGTAAAATGTACTAATAAGAAAATATCTATAACAGCCTAAATGTCTTTAAAAAAATTAATTATTCTCTAAAAAGCTGTCAGAACTGTTATTAAATGCTAACATATGTCAAAAATATCATAAACCATATGACTTACCTTAACAATCGCCAATTTGTGCCGTGGACTGACCCTGTAAAAGACCGTGACATTATGAACTACCTGATCCAATTGGTATTCGGTCATTGAATCGATTTGGTCTCCAGATAGAGCTTGACCATGGATTGTGTCCAGGCCGATCATTTGTGCTAATAAAGAAACCATAATATAATAATAATAAATAACTTAAAAGAAAAATATATTTAAAATAATATTCAGCACATCAATACGAACCGATTGCTGTAGCAGTTTGTTGTGCATCACCAGTAACCAGCTTTACTTTAATGCCGCAGTTGAGAAGTGTTTGAATGGAATCTCTGACGAATGGTCGAGGTGGATCACAAATACCGACCAATCCAAGATAGACTAAATCCTGAAGGGATGAACCACTAGCCATACCAACAACTGTGAAACAAACAATTTGGTTAATTTTTAATAAGTAACTATCTCTCATTGTTAGAAGCTGGAGAAAAAAGTTAAATAAAACTTTTGAAAGAATTTGAAAATTGAATAAAGGAGAAAAAAGGGAAAATATTTATTTAGGTCGAAAATGAATTATCGGAAATAATAGTCAGAAGACATTTGTTGGAATGCTGACAATTTTAGAAAAAACAGTAGCTAATACAGAAAGTAGTAGAAAGTGATGGAGAGTGACTAAAAAATTAGAGATAAAGATTTATGTAAATTAAAATTATTTAACGGAAACCACATGTTTTCAAGGAAATTAAATAAAATTTGCTAACGAATTGCAAAATTATGTTCAAGGTTGAAAAAAAAAAATATAAAATACACTAAATAAAAACAATGGTGTTGTTAAAAAAACTATTTCACAAATTTGTAAAACATGTTTATATTATAACCTTAAATACATTTACTCTAGTTTAATAACTTTACATCCGATATTATATTTAAATAATTAGGTATCTATCGTCAGTTTATTCGGAAAGTTCATCATGTAACATTTTAGAAAATTAAATTAGTGAATAATTTTATAAATTTTCCCTTAATAAAATCACAGCATTATCCACTTTTAATTAGTTTCACAAATTCAGACGTATCAATGGTAGGCGATGAAAACTTCACAACTACATTTTAGTCAACTTTACTAGGAAAAAATAAAAATTCAAGAACATGTATAATATTATTCAGATTTAGTTCGTATAAGTTTTACTAACAATAAGTAATACAATCCTTAATCATTTATATAGATTAAGGCGACAATGAACCCAATGGTTTACGACTTAAAAAAAAAAAAAAATAATAAATATATATATATATATATATATATATATATATATATATATATATACACATAGATATATTTTCCAATCTCTCTTTTTATATTAAGTCCAGAGACGGGAGTAGTGTGGTTTAAAATTACAGATTGCTACCGTATTACCTACTGTTGATATAAAAGATAGTTTGTGTTATTTTAATGGTCTTAAAGAGGTTATCTCTAAAGTTGAAAGTTTAGCTCTGTTAAAAATACAATTCAAAAACTTCTCAAGAGTCTAACTTTACGAGAAAATAATTTCTGATCAAAGTAGAGGATAAGTGAAAGTTGTGTGATGCCCGCACCAGATTTTTTTTATTTTTAACACTATACTTGATAGTTTTGCTAAGCAATTATTTTAACATTAAGAATACTTAAATAAATAATGATTTATTTATTAGTACATGGAAAATCTATATCTATATATTTTATCTTAAACATGATTTTTTTTTTTTTGCATATATATAAAAGTATTATTATTTAAATATATATATATATTTTTTTAGTAATAAAAATGGTTATAATAACCTCTGAGACCCTTCCTCCCTATTTCATGAGCCTCTGCCAGGAAATCCTGCTCCTTTTTAGAATTTAATTGATGAAACTGCCCATTCCAAACATATTTAGTACACTGTGGAAGAATAATTTCTAGAGCACCTTTAACGAAGTAAATTTCTTCTTTGGACTATAAATCAAAATAGACAATTAGAAGATCGTCTACCATATTGATAAGAGGATAAATAATATAAAAATATCCTTACATCACCATATTTTGGTATACATTTTACCGCCATCATTTTTTGTTCAGAACTGAATGGGTATTCTTGGAGCCTCACATACTTATCACTTACACCGTACATACCATGCTAACAGAAAAAAAAATTAAAATATAAAAATGATTTTAAAATGCGTAATTGTTTAAACTGAATTATTAATGTAATAAATATTTGTGTTACCTTCATAGCAACAGACAACAATGCTCCTTCTGTAGGCTGACCGAGCAATGTTTCACCACTTATCACAGCATTATTACAGACCACACCGACCTAATCAACAGATTTTTTTAGAAAAACATATATATATATATATATATATATATATATATATATATATATATATATATATATATATATATATATATACCAATGCTAAACTGTAGGCATAAGTTAAAATACCATTCTAATGTTAAATAAAAAGAAAAACAATGTCGCTTTTATCAGCCACCTCTATAGCGAAAATTGTATATCAAGATAGTAAAAGAGAACAAAAATAAATAGTTTTAGTATTCAGGGAAAAAAGCTAAAAATTCACATGGTGTATTTAAACTGATAAAAAATATGTATACATACAGAGAAGAATGCATATGGCCAATGGCGCTTTCCTTAAATTATAATTTTTATTTTAGGAAAATGAGAACATTTGCCAAGAAAGGAAATTGTCTTATTTTGCTGTTATTCCAATTTGAGAGTTATCAAAATGAGTATAGGAAAGCTTCCAATATTTATTAATGGGTACTTAATAAGAATAATTGTTATCCATTGGCTTATAGCAAGATGTAAATGAGATTTTTGCTCCCAAGTATCTACAGTTGGTAGGACTGGATAGGTTATTCCACTTCATCAGTAAAACTCAAGATGTCAGTGCAACAGGTGAAACTTACCACTGCGCAACACATAATTAAAAAAATTCTTGCTCGTAAAGAACTGACAGGGAAGGAAATTTTCTAAAGATTAAATGAACATTTTGGAGATCTAACATTGCCAAAGAAGGATGAGAAGGTATGGAAAATGAGTAACTCGACCGCCATCCTCCATCACCATTACAGAAGAAAAGATTCATGCAAGAGTGACACAAAATTAATGCTACTATGAGCTGTTAAATGAGGTGAGAGAGGCATATCGCCACGAAAGACAAGACCAACCGATTTGATTAGTCATTCCCCTACACAGTCCCAGATTACAGCTCCAACATCTTCGAACTACAGCACTGGCCTTAAATTTATTATCCTCCTTGCTGCCCAGACAAATAGCCTCATGATTTATATTTCTTTGGACTGCTTTAAGAAGCTCTAGGAGGGCAATGATTTAAAAATGATGAGGGCGTGAAGGGATTTGTGTGCAATCGGCTTCTGCTGCAACCAGCTTCATTTATAATGCTGTGATAAAAAAACCTTCCTTCTAGTCAGAAAAAATGTATTTAAAAAACGGGAAACAATATGGAAAAATAAATTATAACTGCCTTGTATTTTTGAATAAATACTTTTTTTAAAATAAAATAAAATTCCGTTTATATTTTATTCAACCTATAATAAACTGAGTAAAAGGAATAACAACTGACACCCATAGACCAGAATTTTTAAAAACTGAGAAATTTGTAATAATGTATTTTAAATTCATAAAAACAATTCAAGAGTGTAAATAACTTTCAAAGATCCTGATTCAGTTTGTTGAATTACACTATTAGTCCGTGGTACAGACCCCTTCCCTTTTTATCAAATTATTAACTTCTACCTGAAACTTTGTTAATAGCTTTATCTCATCGTAACCTATTTTATTTAAGAAAATTCTCGGAATTGGGAAATTCAAGTTCAAAAATATTGAGCCGTTTGGAGTGACCTAAAGCCCCAAATTGTCAAAATAACAATGTTATATAGGTCTAACGGCCCAATAATTTTGTTGGCCACCTTTTTTATTTTTTATTTTGTGATCAAATTAACTTACGATCCAAGTGGAAAGCAAATGGGTATTTATGAGTTTTTAGTACCTAATTAAATAGACAAAGTTTGACGACCTCCAAATTGAAAACGCCGCAATTCTGAGAATTCTCGTTAATAAAATAGTTGTTGGTAACGACGAGATGAAGCTATTTAGGAAGTTTCAGGCAGATGTTAATAATTTGATAAAAAGGGATTTGTGTCATTGACTATATTTTTAATACTTGCAGAAGGTTAACTAAAATTTTAGCTTAAAAATTTAAAACTATAATTCAATAATGATGTTTTCATAATTACCTCTAGAAGCCTGTGAATTGATTCTTTTGCAGTATCCAAGTTCTCACATTTATGAATGTGAATTTCTCCATTATCATTATAACCTGCTCCAGACACCTGAAAATAGAATATTTGATTAATCAATCCCAATAATAACTAAGAAAAAAATAAATAAAGGAAGAAAGATAAATCAATACCTCTGCAAGATACCCATCGGATGTAACTATCACAGTAACAGTCATTTCATTTTTAGTAATTGTACCAGTTTTGTCTGAACAAATAACACTAACACAGCCTGAAAACAAATTAAAATAATATTTATGAAGGAATGCTAACTAATAATTAAAATAAATTAAATATCTTTAGTCTCATTAATTATATATGTTTATATTTATTCTTAATAATTATACAGAGATAATATTCTGTTTAATAATAGTTTGTTTCTTTTTTAAACAATTAAAAACACAGGACTAAAAGAAACTGTGCACCAGATGTTGATGGAATTCAGAGTACATTACTCAAACAGTTACCAAGGATAGGTATAATGTACCTGGTGAACCTTTACAACTGTTGTTTACAGCTTCGCTACTTTCCGGATTCATGGAAACACGCTGTATTATTTCCACTGCTAAAACTAGCAAAAAATGGTAATAACCCAGACGGCCAGTAAGTTTGTTACCTCACAAACTTGTTGCCAAAACATTGGAAAAAATAATTTTGAACTATTTAAGGTTTTGCACACAAAATGATTTTATCCCACCAGAGCAAAGTGATTTTCAAGCTCAAATGTGCACTGAACATACTCTAGTAAAACTACAGACGAAGGTAAGAAAAAACTTGAATCGAAATAAGGCCACTGTTTTAATCTCGATGGACTGCTCGAAGGCATTTGATTCGGTGTGCCATAATCAGCTCTGTCAACGGCTTATCAATCTAGATTGTTCTGAACAATTATACTCATTGTTAAAATCGTTTCTAAGCCATTGTATCTTATCAGAAAAGGTAGGAAATGAGAAATCAAACACAGTTGATCTCACTTGTGTGGTACTCCAAGGATTACCACGTTATTTTCCTATTATGCACTGCGGAAATAGTGGGAATTAAACACCAAAATACTTCTGTGACAGCATTTGCTGATGACATAGATGTCTGAAGTATCAGTATGAATGCCAAAAAAGCAATGCAGCGGGTGGAAGCAGATTGTGAAAAAATTGCAGAACAGCTAAAAATCCTAAACATAGATGTTAATCTTGAAAAGACGAAAGGAATTATATTTTCATATCAACAGAAAAAAAGAAAATGTCAAATGAATTCCAAATTAACAACAAAAGTATTAAATTATCGACTGATTAACATATCTCGGTATTCACTTTGACAGACATTCGATCATGTCAGCAAAGCAACTGGAAAAAGGTTATAATAATTCCAAAATGGAATAATCAGGAAAATAGTAAGAGGAACCACGATGCAGAGAATGAAACATTGGATATACAAGCAGTGCTAAAGTTCTACAGTAAAAGAATTTATCACTAAATCAAAAAAATAATTTTTTGAAAAGTCTCAACAATTGGCAAACCCTATTTTAACAGCTTATTACTAACCAACATTCCAAAATGTAGGCAACAACTTACATAAGATAAGTTTTTAAATTTAGTTGTAAGTTCTACAGTATAAGGTCAACTCAAGCCTGCGATGAGCCCCATCACCGATTATATTTCAGATTTAGAAAAAATATTCAGAAACAATAAAAAGAAGAAAAATACACTTTACAATGTTTTTTAGCAGTAAAAGGATTATTAAGAGAACAAAAAGTCCAAGGATTGAAGACGAAGATATATAAAAAGGGGCTATGAAAAATAAAATAAATAAAAAATAATCTAATGAAGAAAAGAATAGTTGGGATGATCAGTCAAAGAAGGCAAAAAAATAAATGATAATATTTATTTTGACATTTGCCAACGAACAATATGGACAATATCATTCATTTTTGCCTTCATATTTGACTGATCACCCCAACTATTCTTCTCTTCATTATTCATGACAGTCAACCATTTACCCACAATTATAAAAAATAATCTGTTTTTATTGAGTAATATTACATACGATCTAAATCAAAGGAGAAAATAATTCATTCACACCATATTTACAGAAAATAAATTAAAAATTAAAGTAAAATAAACATTTTAAACACTGGCATGCTTATTTACAATCAACCAGAGAAAATCTGAACAAGGTATCCCCCACTTGTGGAAGGAAAAGGAGAATTCCAAGAGATCCAAGGAACTCTAATATACACATTAATAAAACGTCTAGGGTCCACCATCATTTTTACCAGTGAGAAGGCTTAAGGGGATAGTAAAAGTTAATAGGGTCTAAATAATAAGACAAGGTTCGTATGTAATGTTATGTACAGGGTGACAAAGAAATTGGGTGTATTTGAAATACTTCCTCCCATGACATTCATGAAAGATGGATATACCAAAAAAGGGTTTTGAAGCTAAATTTTATAAACTAATTTAATAATAATTAATTCAAATTGAAAATTAACTAAATTAGCAACAATGAAATATTTAGTACTTAAGATATAAGAACTTATCTCTAACAGTTTAAGAAGCTTGAACTAAATAAAGAACAGTTTCATATTTGGTCTCCTTTCTCTGCACCTGATGTAATATATCGATCTCTTAATTTTTATATGTTACTGAATATTAATAACATATTTAAATTATATCAGTACTACGGTTATAATCCATAGCTTATCCACAAGAATATTGCAACAGAGAAATGAGGTCAGTGAAATTAGAAGAGAAAGAAATTCTTTCCCCTGAAATGTTTCTTTTCATTTTTCTAGAAATGGGAATCCATAAATTTATTTTTGAAAAATTTAGTAAGAGGATGTGTGTGTTTCAATTTTAAGTTTCTCATATTCTTGTGGGTGAACTATAGCTGTCCCATAGGTAATCTATATCAGTTATCTGTAAATTGTGAAGTAAATATAACTAAAGTAATAATGAGTATCATTTTAGTAATAAGAGTTTTAACCTTGGCAGTGAATAACTTAGCCTGTTAAATTGTTGTGTGTCGAGTATAGTAAGGATAAACCAATATAAAAATTACTAACCTAATGTTTCAACAGTAGGAAGTTTTTTAACAATAGCGTTTCTCTTGGCCATTCTCATAACGCCAAGAGCTAATGTCACTGTCACAACAATTGGTAATCCTTCGGGTATTGCAGCTACAGCCAAACTGAAAAAAATTATATATAAAATTAAAATAATAACTATGGTAAAATATTCTTCTCTACCCTAAGATAACATATTTTTTATGATATTCTAAAAAAGGAACTTGTAAATTTTCATAATCCCATAGTCTTCAGTATTAGTTGATACCCGTAGATTATTGAATATGCCATTATATATTTTCTACCTGAAGTAGTTTGATTTTTTTTCAGTTTGAGATGTATATGCTCTCGAATGTGTAAATAAAAATGACAGAACAGCATTTATGCATAAGAGGATTTTTTGTTCAAACTAGAAAAAGTAAATTACATAGATTATAATATTTGACTTTTTTAGTAGATCAGGATATTTGTATACCAATGACAGTCTCTATTTTTATTTTAATAACTAACTAACTTTATTCCTAGAGAAGTTTCCTGCACAATATTCATTTCTATAATATAACCCATTTCAATCAATAATAATTTTAACAATTAACAATACATGATGTTACACAATTTAAAAAAAAAAAATTACATTTGTCATGCAATTATTTTCATTCTCACACCATGCCTTATTCCAAAACGTTCGCAACAACTTTTATAATAATATATAATATAATAATTTGCTTTTCTGAAAAATTATACTTTTTATTCATTAACAATTAATGAAATATAATCATCACTAATTCATTATTACTGCTAACTATTAGTCCTATGTGAAGGCAATAATACCTGACACCGATGTTGAACATTTCCAAAATTGGTCGTCCTTGGAGCCATCCAAGGGCCATAATTAGGAAAATGATGCAAAAGGAATAGAATGACAACTGGGTACCGAGGATGTCCATGCTCTTTTGAAGAGGTGTCTTTGGGGCTTCTTCAGCTTGCATCATCTTGAAAACTTCACCAAATTCACTTTTTTCACCAGTGTTCACAACTATCCCCTGTGGAAAATAGAAATGAATTTGAAATTTATAAGAGTACTGAGTTGTGTATACTATTTAAATGATTTAGTTAAAACAGCAGTAGTTAAAATATGAAGTAGTTAAAACAGCATTTATACATACAAGGAAACTCAGTTACAAAATGAGTGATAAAAATATTAGAAAATGGAGTCCAAAATTTTCTTATCAGAACATCTAGGTAGTTCCTCAGCTCCAAGTTTCATTTGATAAAAAGTAAGGCATATTTATTTTGTTAAATTCTTCTAACAAGTGTTTTTTTTTTTTTTAAAGAAGTATGTTAAAACAAAATTTTCAAGTTTTTTCAATTAAAAATTGTATACATTAGTTTTATATCACCAATTAATTCACTAAACAAAAGATAGGACATGGAATTTAGAAATCAAAGTTAACATACGAAAATTGAAAATTCGAATTAGCGGGAGTATAATAGTATATCATGGACAATTGAGCAAGTCCCTAAGCACAGTTAGTGAATATTATATGTCAACAATTTTTGGATAGCGAAAAAATAAAAAACAAAACATGTATGAAATAAATTAATTTTAACCATAAAAGCAGCCAAATAAAGTGTTGAATATAGTAGTGTTTGTGAGATGAAAATATGAGCTGTGTACATGAAATGAGTTTTTCTTTCTTCAATTTCAGACCTTCGGTGGGTGCCCACATCAATGGACATGGATGGATTGATGGAGAAATAAAGGAAAGAGTAAAGGCTGCAGGAAGGTGCAACTCCATCAAGAAAAGATTCTTGAACAAGAGAGAAGTGAGCAAGAAGACCAAAACGACCGTGTACAAAAATACTTTCCTCCCGATAATAACCTACACCAGCGAGTCATGGACCCTCACCACAACAGTCAGATTTAAGCCATGGAGATGAGATTCCTACGCAGGGTCGAAGAAAAAACAAAGAGAAATCGCATAAGGAACTCCATAATCCAGAAAAATCTAAACATAAGACCAGCCAAAACTGATGAAAGTCGTTTGAGATGAATAGGACATGTCTCTTGAATGCCAGAGAATCGAATGGCCAGAATAGCATTGGAAAGTAAAGTTGAGGAAAGAAGACCTCAGAGAAGGCCCAGGAAGACCTGGGAGGTCAGTGTCAAGGAGGCCTTTGACAAAAGGGATATTGACTGGAAGAGGAGGTGGTAGTTGGCTCAGGATCGAGAGTTAGAAATTCAGCTCTACAAGAAGGCTTCTCACACCACTCAGTGGTAGAAGAGGAAACGATTAAGAAGAAGACGAATTTCAGATCTAATGACTTTTGCTTGAATGATCACATTAGAATCAATAACTATTTATCATCTGTCTCATGAATTAATAGACAGCAATTATGAAAATATCTCAACAAAAGGAACACAAATTTCATACTTTTCCATTTCCACATCGTACAAGAGTTCCCATGAAAGCGATGTTCCTCATTGACGTATGGCCATTTGACTTGAGTATAGGAGCAGTGACTTTTGAAGCAGGCTCCGTTTCACCGGTGAAGCTGCTCTCATCTATAGCCAAGTCAATAGCCTAAAACAAAACATTAACAGTTAATTAAAATTATTATAATTTAATATATATTAATGAACATTATTCCTACCAGTCAGTGATTAACCCTGTTAATCACATATTCTTGTTGGAAAATTTTAAGTCAAACTATTACATAGTGGAAAGTAGTTTAAATTGTCTAGATCAAAAGATATACCTCAAACAGCCGAATGTCAGCAGGCACTCGATCTCCGACGTTAAGGTGGACAACATCTCCAGGAACTAGATCTCTCGCTAAAAACGATTCCAATTGCCCTCCTCGCACACTGAAAAATAATAAGCTTGTTTAATTCGACCAAAAAAATAATTTTGCAGTTAAGGCTAATATAAAAATGTTGGATTGATAGCTAACAGAATGACCTAAATGGTATCCATATAATTGAGGAAATAGAAAAATGACAGTGGAACTTTAAGACACTATATTTATTTTTATAAATAAGTATTAATATATAAATCTTAAGTACATTTATCCTGTCATTATTAACATCTGCACTTCTGGGAAACATGTGGTTAATTTGACTTGAACAAAAAATTGATTAATAAGATTGATTTTATTTCACAAAGTGATTGAGTAAAAGTTGTCATTGTCAATAAACAGTCAAATAAAGAACAAAATATGGGATGGAAAGATATAAAATAATGTACAAAAAAAGAGTAGTAAGGAGATAAAACAATATAAAAATTATAAGTTAATTCCAAAAACAACCAATTTATAAAAGTAATGAAACTTTTAATCTAAGCCTCTTGAAATTTGTTTGAATTAGTTGGTTGTTCATGTATTGAGATAATTTATTTATTCTGTTGTAGTTTGGAGATACTTCTGGAGCACACCCAGGATGTATGAAGTGAAGTTTGATGGCTGAGAGGGTTGAATTGTTTCCGTTTTAATATTCTGGAGTATAATGATACCAGTTCGAATCCGGACTGGGTGAGTTGAACTTTATTTTATAGCAGATACACAGGATGAATTTTCACCTTCCCACTCTGGTTAGAATTGGTCTAGTTGTACAAATGGATTGTAAAAAGAAGTCTCTATTAAGTGGGAATATAAATATTTATTGGGTTGAGAGATTAACCTTCCAGTTGAGTATGAATGTTTACCTTAATAACTCTTTGGATAACCACTGTTCAAGAAACAATATTTTCTTACACTTATAACCTAGACCCTTCAGGAGTTAAAATGGTATAGATTTTACTTATTAACTTAAGAAATGATACTAAACCAAAACATAATCTATAGATATTGAGCATTAGTTATCAAATTATATTGATTTACAAACAATTATGAATATTAATTTTTAAAATCATACAGAAATCATACCAATGGCATGCTGGCGGAACAAGTTTCGTAAGCTCTTGAAGAGATTGTTCAGACCTGTACTCCTGAATAAATGCTACCGTCACGACAATTAAAATAGCCTAGAAAATAATCAAATAAAAAAATGTTAAAAAGGCACTTATTGGTATAAAAAGATTTTTTTTTTTGTAATGCATTATAGAATAAAACAATAGTTACATAGAATAAAATAGACAAAATCAAATTAGATCTATATGTTCATTTAATTAAATCAATATAAATATCTCACTTTAATAGAAAATGTAAAATAGTTTCTTCATATTGATTTAAAATATATTAAATTAATATCATTTTATAAATTTACTTACTACAGTGATGCTGACTGCATCATCAAATTGCTTCATACAAATACTAACTAAAGCTGACCCAAGAAGCAATAATATCAGAGGATTTTGGAACTGAAAAATAAAAATAAAATGTCAATATACTTAAAAATATCCTAACTACTTATAAAACTTCAGTTTTAATTAATAACTTATTATTTTTTACTCATTAGTGACATTACGTGTAATTATAAATAATAAATACAACAATTATTACAAACAAATATGAGAATCTCATTCATGGAACAAATTAGTCATACTGTTTAGATTTCAGTTGATTTGGTATTAGGTACACAGTTTAAAGCTTAATGGATCTTTTATTATTGAAATTAATGAGTTATGTGGAGACGTGAAAACCATGAACATAGGAAACAGGAGGTTAGATTTCCACCTGAACCAGCCAACATTAATTTCTCCGGAATTCTGAGAAATGAATCTTGACATGTCCACTCATGTTAGTACGTAGCGACTACCACAAGGAAGCATCAGGGGTTGGCGAAAAATTCCACTAGCCCCTCCACCAGTACCATTAATGTAATAAACACACTCTTTCCCACGACATTTAAATAAAATTACATATCTAATTAATTATAATAATAGATTAAAAAAATATAAATACTGTTTAATTTAATTTTATTAATATTCCAATTTAAAAAACCGAGCATTTAGTACATAGATATTTCAGTTTCCGGATTAAAAAATATTCAGAAACAATAAATGTTCTCACAGATAAAGAACACACAAGGAAAGCTAGCCAATTTAAATATTTGTAATTGGAGTCTTCAATTCGATTTTAAACCACGGCTACAAATAAATTGCAATTAATAAATTAATAATGAAATGATGAGAGATAGGAGAAGCGAAAAGAAAATTTTCTGAAATGAGAAGAACTTATTCGAATGGATTGAAAATTATTATTTTTTATTTATAGTTTATGGAACTATGTAAAGCCTCTATGAAAACAAACTTAATCTTAAACTTAAAGAAATGTAAATAAAAAATATTCCGGACACTATATCATAAATATAAAATCAAAACTAAATGGTCTATTAAACATAGTTAGAAATTCACCACTAAACTAGTCAATATTTACATTACTTATAGTTTCAAGATCAAACAAGTATAACAAGTGAACTGTTGAGTACAAGAAAAAAAGTTCTAATGGGGAGTCTATGGGTGTGGACCATATCTATGATCTAATACTGAAAAAAGACCTCAATTTTGGCAGAAATCGAACACATGTCCACAGCGTTGGTACTCAAAGGTGCTAACCATTAAACCATAGAAACAGACAGCCAAAAGTAAATGAGTCACAAAAATAAACTAGTTTTAACAGCTTTTATGTAAATGAAAATTATGATATAGAATCAACTTTAGTAGAATACATATAGCACAAAAAATGAAAAAAACAGCGGAGCTAAAACATACAATGTACGGAAATACAAATGATCAACAATTAAGATAAAATCAGACCGAAGGTCTCCAATAAAAAGGAAAGAGATAATTGTCTTAATATAACTTCCTCCTTAAGACAACTGTGTGAATGTTTTTATCTAGATAATGCTACTCTGAATGAGATTTTATCAATGAAAAATCAACCTAAAGCCATCTAGTTTAAATGCAGTACAAATAAATACGTAAATACAAAACCATGAGAATAACTGGCTTCTATGCTGGGAGATGGGAAACTGATAAGATATACATAGAATACAAACCCAGAAAATGACCTTTCAATAATTTCCAAAAAGTACAAATAATAGAAAAATAGTTTGAAACACCAAACGAAAATTGAACTTCATTTAAGTTCAGATATAAAGTTTGTAATAAATAACAAACTATTAATACAATACAGAAAAGAAAAAAAAAAAATCCGAGATGTAAAGAATTGTTTTAAATTATTGAGGATGAAATTTTTCTTTTTTTCTCTGGTTCTATGAAAATTCTTTTTTGTTTTAGAATATTTTTTTTAATTTGTTTATTCTAATAAACTTTTTAGTTATATCGATGGCAGACAATGAAAAGCCCATAACTGTCCATCAGTCTCTGCAAACCACAGAACTTTAGCGTCATATATAAATAAATAAATATTTGAAAGAACAAAGAATATCTTTTAACAAAGCAAAAATGTAAAAATTTCCATAGGTTGCATTTTTGCTAAAAATAGTCCCATTTTAATGATTTTGTTGTTGTTGGGAATTTAGTAACATTTTTAATAATGAATGGTGTAATCCACCATAAATTGCATAATTTTTGAGTTAAAAAAATAAGGTTTTTATTTCTTCTCAACTTGGATCTGATGATCTGATCGTTGGATTTAATGGAGAATTAATGAAGATATGGAACAACGAAAAAAAAAAAACTTAAAAAAAAAAAATGTATAGTCTATATTTTAATTTTTATGTTATTAGGAATCCATGACAACTATGGAATTGAGATTCACTATCACTGGTATAAGATTGTGTCTATATTTTACAGCTTTAAAATATTTTTAAGGAGCTATACTTCGTCATGATATCCGTGTCAAAATATTTAAAAGACAATTTATTCTTTTTATTTAGTCTCCAACCATTCATTTTTTAAACAATCTGTTTTGACTTCTCCAAATTTTTTCCATGTCTTTTATTGTAATTGTAGTAAGGTTCTAAGTTTTGAAATTATGATTTGTCACTTCTCCATCAAATTCCCTTTTGTTATTCATCAAAATCCAATTTAATAGCATAGACACTTTTATTGACACATAAGAGGGATTTGTGACCTACAGCTTAGAATTTCAATAATTCTCATAAAAATATTAAATAAAATAAATACCACTAAAAAATAAAATTAAACTAACAGTTCTTTTAATTATTATACTTAAGAGTAAATTCCATAATAATTAAAAAAAAAAAAAAAAATATGAAGCGTTATTACCTGTTCTAGATATTTCTTCCAAAGGGGGTCTTCTTCCTTGAAGGAGAACTCATTGAAGCCAGCGAGTTGGCGCCTGAGTTCTGGTTCCCGCCCCCAGAGACCAGTCCTCAGATCCACCCTTAAACGGGCGGCTACCTCCTCTGCCCCTAGGGCACAGGCTTCTCCTGTTGTCATCCACATCGAGTCGTCTTCGCTTCCCTGCAAATGCAGATAAAACATAATAAATAGGTCTTATATTTGATATAAATGTTAGAAAATATAATAAAATGATGTAACAATTTCTAAAAGTAAATTTTAAGCATGTTATAACTTGAATATGTTATTCTTACACATAAAATCAGAGGTAAAACCTATAAATAAATAATTAATACAAATAATGATTATAAAAATATAGGGACAGCTAATTAAATTTACTTGTGTTCGCATAGTGGTCGAAATTCGACCATAGCCATTAAAAATTTGATGAAAACAATTAAATAAAAAATAAATAAAAAAAATAAAGAGTAAATCATGATTAAAAAATCCTCCTTTATTAATATAAACAAAATTTCAATTTCAATTAAAAATCGAGCTTAAACTACTTAAAATTATTTGTAAGTAATACAAAATAGACTCATTCAAAATATTTAATTTTCATTTTAATTTATGTTTATTATTATCACAATAAATTAATGTTATTATTTAAAATAAATTAATGTTATTAAGCAAGGTAAAAATAAATTTAAATTAGCAATTTCAACTGAGTTTAATTCCATTTTTATGCAGAACTTCTCTGTAAACAATGTTCTTTTTTAATGTTCTGTTATTGTTTAGTAGATAGCCTTGCCCATTGCCATTGGAAATATAAACTTCAAAATTTTAAATGAAAGTGCTCTACTTGCTACCACATATAATTGTCCATGCGAAATTACTGGACATTGCAATAATACACAATAGCTATTTAAAGTAGCTCCCGTCAGTACTTCATTCTCATTCGTGTTCCATTAACTAATGTTTGTGTAGTATTTAAGTTAAGAGTGAGTATAACTACAGAATTTATTTTTAAATTTAATTTATGAGGTAACATTCAATGATATCATCTCTTCAAATAATAGTCCTGATCACTTCATTAAATGTAAAGTTTTTGATACATCAAAAACCAAAATAAAGGAAATTTATTTTGCAAAAGAAAAGATACTAATGTTTAAAATGATGTATCTCTGCAACTTTTACTGCAACAAATAGTCCGATTTCGAGGATTTTTTTTATGTTGTAGGGAATTTAGGAAGCTTTTTTCAAATAAATATTGGTATTCTCACTAAAAAAAAAGTGTACTATTTGAGTTATTCGCAAATAAAATACTGAATTCATCATAAAAATTTATGCAGTTTGTTTTCAGAGAAAGTATGTTATATACATAAATTATAAATATTTCAAGGGGAAGACTAGTCAAGTTTCATTAAAACCGTTAAAGCCCTATTGGCGCTAAAGTCTAAGGCGAATCACATTTTTTGGCTGCCATTTCGAAAGAAAAGTTCTGATGATAATGGAACGTATTCAAAAACACTTTTGTCAAAATTTCAAAGAAATTGGTGAAGAACTTGCGGAGATTAGCTGTTTTGAACAAACTACCATTTATATATTTATTTACAAACTATTTCATATTTTTATTTATTGTTAACACTAAAGCTCGTCAATATCTATTAAACAAAAAAAGAAGGAAGAAAATCGGATGAATAATAGAGAATAATAGAGAAAAAGGGGCTGAACCGTTTTGTGTAAATCCCAAGTAAATTTTATTAAAATTGAATAACTGGTTGATAGCTAAAAATATAAGACCGAAATGATAGCTATAAGGTGTAGAGCAGTTCTAACAAAAAAGTACAATATCTTATTCAAAGCCAAAATACACACTTTTTTATATTTTCAACAATAATGATAGTTCTTCGGAATAATAATATTGGTTAGATTTTAAACAGGTTACAATCAGAAAATGCTATTTAAATCAACAATTGAGTGGCTTCCTATGAAAGACGGACATCTGTCATTTTTAAAAAGTTCAGAAAAAAGACAATTTTCTGTAACATAGCTTCAATTTAACTCCAATTCTAAGGATTTTTTTCCATGATTAAACTTTAACATTTTTTTCCCCCCCATTTTCTGAAAATGACAGATGCTCGTCTTTGTTATGAAACCATTCAGTTATTATTGTTATTATAGATATTACAAAGGAACAACTCAAAAATATCTCTTCAGGTCATTGCTGAGGAATGTTATGACAACAATGCTGATATAAAATAATCTGTATATGTTTATACAGGAATATTTAGGGACAATAAAATAATATAAAACTGAAAACATACCATTTCATTTTGTTATCACTCAGATTTTTCACTAATATTTATTTATTTAAAAGGACCATAAACAATCTAAACTAGAACAAGGATAGATTATAAACCCCGTATTCGTCTCTGAAATTAGAGTTTTATAAATATGTGTAGTGTGTAAGCGAAGTTTTGGCTAAAGAAACAAGTCAATTTTCAACAAAGGAAATCTTTTACAGTGCACATCTAAATTAATGAAACAGAACAACTTAAGATTCAATGATACCTATAAGTAGTCAACATAAGTTAACATTCACAAATTAAACATGGATTTAAAACTGAATATGATTTCTCACCTAGGATAAATTTATACATTTCTGGGCATTATATGGCTAAATGAATTTAGACTTTCTTCAAAAAATGTTGTATGCCAAAAAGCTTGAATATATTTTTCATTGTCTAATGAAAATGTTTATTAATAATTAACTGACATGATTCTAAAAATATTGATAAACAAACACTTCAGCAAAGTTTAGACATAGTTTGTCATTTTAAGGAGAAATTTACTCTACAAATCAAAAACGGGTAATGATTCAATGCCACATTGTTATCAAAATCTCTCAACAAATTATAAAGATTACATTTCATAACACATAAGATTTATCAAGCTAGACTGATGTGTCAATTATTTTCCTTAACTGATAATACAATATAAAGCTAAGTATGATAAGAAATGTGTCATCCACTAATGTTAAAAATATTGTTCAATAAGTAAATAAATTAATATTTACAGCAATCAGGAATAAAATTTTAATAAAAAGGCTTAACTAATAACTAATTATCAGAAGAATCAAGTTTAGGGTAAAACAATAAGGACAAATTAACTAACTCTGGATAACAACAGCCATATTGTCTACTGATATACCTATCAGTGCAATTTAATCTTGAAGATATATTTCGGCTTTTATTTATTTAATATAATACTAGAATACATCTACTACTTACTCATAACTTACAAAAATAAAATAAATTTATTACATGAAGTTTTGTATAAATAAAATCTTATGTATGTATTTAGTAAAGAAGAACAAACCAGTTAAATTTTCCTATACAAATACATATATTTGCACTAGATATTTAACCACTGGACATTTAAAAATTTCACAGAAATAGATAACAAAACATAGGAAATGTTACAATTTGGTTGCTTTAAAATAAAGATTGAATGAAATACAGTTTTTGTTCATTTCAATGAAACAATGAAGTGAGAGCCCTTGAAAATAACTGAGGAGGAACTTAATATGTCATATAGGAGGATCATAAAGGAAGCATGATGACTAATATATTAGTTTTAAAATCCAACAAAGGTTTCAGTAAGAATTCAAACATCAGATTATTCTGTAGAAAAGAAAAAATGAGGCTGAGATATATTATAATTGTTATCCAGAACCGAATCAATTCTATTACCTTATTTCTTTTTTTCATTCTTTTCCTATTCCTTATCTGCACGGCACCACCATTTACGATAGCACCACCATTTACAATCTTTTTACCTTTAGTAAAATTTTTAGTTCCTCCATTTTTAACCACTTCCTGGAATTAATGTAATCGGAAAATTAATATAAAATACCTATTTTTTCCTCCCCCAAAAGCGTACGTACATTTACAGACACTGCAAAAAGAACGAATTCTCTGAACATAAAAACACACCTGAGGGCATCACAACAGTTTCCAATAACATTTAAAAACAACGAAGTTGGAAACCAGCCTATTTGTAAGTAGTAAAAACATAATAGATAAAGTAAAATGGGGTTTATTTTAATTATTTCCAATCATCTGCAACTCATGATTGATGCTGTGATAACTTTAATAAATTGATAAGTTTTTTCATCATTTTGCATATTGGATATTTTAAATAGCTGTGTCAGTCAATATGCATAAAATTAGATCAGTAAACAAAATTAATAAATAGAGAAGTAAGGTATTTGTAAACACATCTTATAAAAAAAAAAGTAAGTGATTTTTTCAAATGAAAATTTTTCTTAATCAATTATTATTTATCCTATCTTATTATATATAATTAATATAGAATTTTCTTTCTTTAACTAACAAGATCTATTTTGTATAGCATAACAATCATCTAAGGATATCATCCCAGTAAATCTAATGATTCCTTTTTTTATACAACTAACTGTTACAGCAAAATTATGAGTATCTGCCTAACTGTAAATAAAATTCAACCAAATAAGGGGAGATTAATTAAATAATAAAGGAAGACATTTAAGAAACATTTTATAATACTGAATGCATGACCTAGAGTATATAAAAAACAAGGCTAAACATCCCATTAAAGAAACAAGCCTTACTGAATTAGTTGCTACAATACTGGTAAAATGAATTACAAATGTGTAGGATAGTCAGTAATTGATAATCCCTAACATCTTAATATATGCCCATTTTGTTTATTAATGAAATCTAAATTCTTAATATAATTAAATGCAAAGTAAACCTCAAGGGACCCAGTGCTTACATCTTACCAGACTTTAGGATACAATATATAGATAATAGGGACCAGAACTGATGATAAACGATTTGTAATTAATCGATCAGTCAATAATATACAATAGTATAATAATAGATGTATAACAGCTTGGGAGATATTTTTGGTGAAAACTTCATTCCAATAGTATGACAAAAAATAAATAAATTAGCTTACACAAATTTTCATGTATTGTCTCAAAAAACTGAATTAGGTAATGTCGTGCCCTATCAATGAAATTATTTTATGTTCAATACTCGAAGAAAATGATATAAATCATCAAAATTAGTATACATCATAGACTATAACTTTGATGTAATTTTTTTTAAATAGTGCCCAAAATATAAAAAAATGAACTGTAGACGTACTAAATATTGATCAGAAAAAACAATAAATTTTGTCTTAATACCTAGGATATTTTATTCGTCCATATTTTGAGAAGAGTACTTCATAGTGATTATAATACACAAACTGGTTAAGTAGATACTGGAGATTTATGAATTATTTTGACAGGTTATTATTTGTAGTAAAGAGGATTTTAAACAAACTAGTTCTTGTCGGATACAAATAAAAATTAATTAATATTTTATTATAATGAGGAATTAAAAAAAAAAAGTAATAATCACAAGTAAAATTGCCCTCAGGTGATGATGATAATGAGCACTTTCACAAAATGTTTTCTAATCCATTAAGGCAGGAACAACATTACAAACACAACTTCCACTGACAGGCAGACCAGACAGATTTTACACACTCATTGATAGCACATGACACAAAAAGAAACAACCTTGAAGTGGAACACTGCTGCATTAATAGTATTTAATTAACAACCACCTGTTTGAGCTAGTGTACAAGTAGCAGTATCACAAAAAAAAAAGTTAATACGAGATTGTTACTTTGATCACGAATTCATAATAAAAAAATGAAACATTTAGATCTTTCGATATCAACATTTTGGTATTAACTTAAAACTCATCGCTTAAGATCTGAATATTTCTTAGTTTAAGATAAAAAAATTTGATTATAATAACGTTTTATTAACTTGAAATTTTGAACTAAAAAAACAAAAAAAAAACAGCGTTCTTAGTTTTAACAACAGGTTTGAATAAAAGACAAATATAATGATTGATGGAATTATATATATATATATATATATATATATATATATATATTTTTTTTTTTTTTGGCTTTAAATATTTATTTGCACATATCAACTTGTGTTACAATCAGCAAACATACTGAAATACGACAAATAATAATGACATGTCAGGAATGGCTAGGGACAGTACTCAGCATCACCCCTTTCCTGACTTGTTTCAATTACTTAGGTTGTTTAACAAAGGATATCTTTCATCCAATGCATGCAATTTTAGTCTCCTCTTCATATCAGAAGTATGTCAACTGTTGCCATGTCTCTTATTAATTTGTATAAAATTGTTGTTAGTAATGAGTCATTATATGAGCCTTTCAGTTGACAGAATGACTAACTCCAATATCAACATTTCTGATTATTAATTTTAGTGATATTTCAACACTGCAATCATCTACTCTGGAATCAACTTATTCAAAGTCTATTCAGATATTATAAATTTTCCAACTAGAAATATCACTAAAATGACATTACAAAAAAATTTTGAATTTGGAGTTAGTCATTCTGTCAGCTGAAAGGATCATATGCTGTTCAACTGTTGGAAGGCAGAGGTCAGTACTTAGAGTTTTAACAAGGTGCTTTCCTTAGGAGTCATAATAATTTTGATTGGAAAGTTTAAAGTTTTAATAGGTGGGTATTTTAATAATTAAATTTATAAAAATGTAAAAAACATTTATTAATGAAGCATTGATTACATTTTTAATTCGAGTTCAATTGAAATTATAGTAAATAATATATATATATATATATATATATATGAATATACATATATCAAATTTGCCATTTATACATATCATATATACAATATGTCAACAAGTTTTAAACAGAAAGAACAAAGAAAATTATAATTTGTTTTTATTACAGTAATATTTCTAAAGGATCAAGTAATGGATGAAAATATCAATATAAACGTATTAATACTAATATCCGATCCTGACTAGATAATACCGGTTATGCAATTTATACGGAAACTATTGAATATCCTTAATCCCGAAATTTCTGCCTTAAGTGTTAGCGTTTAAAATAAACTAATAAAAATACTATTAGTTTTCATTTTCTTTAAGTCTTAGGATATAAAAAATGAAAAAAAAACTTTAATTGTAATATTAATAAAAATTAGCAGGTCAATCCAAACAAAAATCTGTACCACTTACAACGCAAGTAGGATCTTGGGTACCAGTACTTTTTAAGGAAGTACTGTTTCTAGATCAACTGTTGTGCAAGGAGGAGGTTCTTTCACCATGATTAGGCTCATCCCACTTAATTAACGAATTAAGATTAGCCACTTAATAGAGGCTGGGCGCACTTAATAGAGGGTTTCCCGATTCACGAATAATTAAACAGATGAAATAATAACCTAACAATGACGGACTCGAACCTAAACGCGACCCAGAACATAAAAGCACAATGCGTTACTCACCGAACTACCCCTCTCTATAATTTATAAAAAAATATGAACTATTGAAAGTATATTCAAACAATGATACAATACAGACAAAATTAATTTCTGTGAATTTAAAAAGAAATATCGATTCATGATCCTTATTTTAATCCAATTAAAAAATTATCAGATAATGTACTTCAATCCTGGCCAAATTTCGATGTTCTTTTTCCAATTATATTTGTTTATATATGATGACCAGTAAGTATTCATATAATAATTTGTATTTTAATTATTATATTTTTTCTTTCCGTTTTCAAGATAGCTCAGAGCACGCTATTCCCAGATTCTCGATGAATGACGAACGCAGCTGAGAATTGACAATCCTGTTTACAACCGACATAGCTGCCTTGACTAAACGAGTTGTCCAGGTAAGGCTACATTTCCTACCTTTCTAATACACAAACATGTAAAATAATAAAATACTAATAAAGACCAATGTCTTCAGCTAAAACATATAGCTTGATAGCCCTCGATCGCCAACACAAAATGCTAAAATACGCAATTAAAATAAGCATGTTAAAGCGGAACAAGGAAAATGCGCAGAATAAAAAATAAAATAAAGAAAAACTTTTAATCGTAATTAACAATCCGATTATCAGATCGATTTAAATATTTTGAAAATTATTATCGGTTATTATAATTGAGTAAAATTGTTCATCGGAAAATGGAGGGTAATTTATAATTACAATTAAAGAGTTGGGTATCGGCAGGCTACGTCTTCTTTCGGAAACATTCTTTTATTTTCGGGAATCTAGGAATAGAGTGTTCTGAATGATCTTGAACCCCGCCGCCACCTTGGAGTAGCGAAAGAGAAGTACGAATAATTAACTGTAATAATTAACTCGACTTAATTAATAATACGTGTTTGTTAAAGTTAATAATATGAAAAATTGAAAGCTTTCGAACGTTTAAATCATTACATAATCAACTTTATGTATCAGGTTCTCATTAGTTAGTTATAAGAAATATAGATTTTAATAATTAACGAAACATATGCGAATTAAAGCTTAATAATAATTAAAAAATAACCATAGCAACGACACCAGGGTTTTTACTTATACATTGCTATATCATAAGTTATCTCACCTTATCTTCAGTAGAATTGTATCCTTTTTTATTATGTACGTTTGACAATAGCCGCATTTTTGACACGAAGAAATTCACAATTAACGAGACAAACGAATTATAATTGGCAAGTGTTTAATGATATGATATTGTATTCGTACTTAAACGAAAGGTGTGGGTATATAACAAGAGACCGTACCACTGTACTGTCGATCCTTGCGGGGGTATGTCCATCGAGTCCTTGAGGTGCTTGCTATCGATTCTAGATCGAGTATTGACAGTGGGGGCTTTACAGGTAATTCATAATAAATCACCTGATATTGATTAAACGTCAAGGAAAAAGTTTGAAACTAGATAATGCTACGTTCAAGTCCAATAATGAGCAGTAATAAAGACAAAATAAAATAATATTACATTATGATTAGATTGCGTGACACGGTAGTAAAAAAATATACGATGACAATACTATAACACAAGGTCCAGTTGTAATATTGTTTATATCGGGCGTAATGCTTACAGCAGTATAATCAAAACAACTAATTGCTGCCATCATACCCTACAGAGTATATTATGTTATATATTAGTCGCGAATATCAATTAACAAGTAAAAATATCGACTGTATTTTGTTTTTGTTCAAAAATACGAGAATTTTTCAAGACAATCCTACTAATAATTTAAGATGATGTTTACATCCATTTAAAATACCAAATAAAAAGGTTGGTGTTAAGGTAAAGAACTATTCATTAGCAACTTTGTAACAACTTAATTGTAGGGATTGGAATGAAATTTAAAGTTATATTTTTATTAAGTTTCTTCGATATAACTGGAATCTTTATTTACATGAAACTAGAACTTTTTTGTTTACAAGTTTTCAAGTAAAGGTTTTACAGAGCATTTATTAAAAAAAGAAATACAAGACTTTTATTCTTAGCTAATCAAACAAACAAGACACTAGAATGAAGGAATTCATTTAAGAATAATTAAAACTGTAAGATGAGCCAATTTTTTAAAATAGTTTCATAATTATTTCAATCCCTCCTTAATTATCTTTTATTATCATTACAATAGCTGATATTAACTGACATTTTTTATCGATATCAAATGATCAAATCCAGATTATTGAAGATAAATCATTAGTATAGATCTGTATTAGGTTTAAGAGTAAAGACTACATTAATTTCATACCTTGTTTTACAGAACTCCAGATAAATTAACCACAATTAATTATCAAAAAAAGATTTTTCTTATGTATAATACTATACACAATATCCTATAAAATCGTTCAAAATTAATGTAAAAGGCAGCAAAGAAGCAATTTTGAAGAAAAATAAACAATTAATTTTATGGAATGAAAAAATTTACATGGTATTAAAGCAAATTACCATTGTCGTCAATAAATTAAAATATCTGCTCCGGTAAATATCAGGACATCTTAGCAGTAATAAAAAAACTCGCAGTAAAACTTACAATAAAATAATTCATTGAAATATAATTAAATTTATTTTCGTCACGATATGATAGAAGTAATCTAATCGCTACACACGCACACTAAAACGAAAGCTATCAGTTGGACAGCTCCGAGCTGACTAGCTCATCAATTTGTTTATACACCAATCGGGGCAGAGGGCGTATCTGCCAACATAATTACTTAAAAGTTTTTATTTTAGCTTTCTTTACATATGAACAGGACGAGTATGTTCACAAAAATTAAATTTTAGGATATGAACTACGATAAGTTAAGTTGTTTTATTTTTTTTTTCTCTACACAAATATATATTACATTGGCTATTATTTATAAAAAAGTGTCCTACTTATAAAAAAAAAAACAGGCGAATAATTTTTTTTCTTTATTTATGTTTCATAAACCTTACTCCCATTGGATAGAAACAAATTATCTAGACGTCTTGATGACCCCTGAATGTTTTATGAATGTTGCGTGGTAACGATCGAACTGGCAAACATTATAATGAGCAGAGGTCGTCTCTGAGTATTGATGATATATTTCAACACCTAGGCTTAATTAAATTAATGCATATTGATTAATTGTAAAGAGCACCCATGCTTGCTAAACACTCTTAATGTCTCTTATTACTTAAAAAATAAAATAACGCCATTTACATAACCGTAATTCATATAAATTTTGGTTTATTATTTATACTAAAAAACATTTGTAATCCACCAAAAAAAAATTAGCACCACAAAATTAGAGGTTTTGTGTTTTAGGATAGATGGAATCAAATATTTTTTTAAAATTTATAATGATATTTACAACTGTATAAAAAAAATACATTTAGTAAATTTGAACATATAGATATAATGACGTGCAAACACTTGTTGAGAAACTACCCAATGGTAGCACTCTAATGATATGTCTACATTAGGAGATCACTTGGTCATCTTCTTTTCAGACGCCTCGGTAATCAGGAATTGAAGAGGAAGCAAGGTTAGAAACGAGAGGGTTGGGATGATTCAGAAGTTTATTAAGGACATGATAGATGGTTTTATTTGTAACAAAGTAGGGAGCATTAAGGATTTTGGATTGCAAGGAATTCGATGGTTTGGTGGAGCCCCACAGCTTAACTCCTTAGGTACAAATAGACCTTATTATAGTAATGTGTATGAATCTTTTGTAATTAATTGGAAGTTTAGAGCATTTGTCTAGTAAGTGCTGAAGTAATCGGAAACGTCGAGCGGTATTTCGAAAATAGAATTTTTAAAAACCTTTCTTCTCTCCGCGACAACTGGGCCGGATGTTTTGAGATTTGGTATCAATATTAGAGGTCATCAGAAGACGATCTTCCTAACTCTATATTTAGTCCAGTAAAGTTAAGGGGGAAAAAATAGCCTTACCGCAACATTAAAAAGGTAAAGATGAAACTTTTCAGAAATTGTTTATTACCTTCCTCATAATAACTGGCAAAGAGTACCAAAGAATCGGGTTTGATGTAGAGAGGAAGGAAAGGACAGAAAATTATTTTTTTTTTTAGTGTTTTTCAGAATATCTTAAAAAAAAAAAAAAATTATCTAAAGCTTTAAACAATCAAATGGCAAACTACAAATGAATAAATCGAAAATCCAAACCCATCTCCTAAAGAAAAGTGATAAGGAAAGCTCTAAAATAAACAACCAGCCTAGCTCCATTGAAAAATCAACTTAATAAATAAATCAACAGGCCATTGTAGGATATCACCCAAGGTTCATGAATCACCTTCCTAAGTGTTCTAGGTTCAAATCTAACCGAATTTGCACTCTCTTTTGGGGCGTATGAAGCTTATTATTTGTTAATAAGTTGAAAACTGTATATTACTGGTACATTTACCCTATGTAACAATTAGCAGTATTTTTTCTGTTGGTTTTACAGATCTTGTAAATCTTTGGCCGCCTCAACAAGCATTCTATCTATCTTTCGTTAATCTTTGTTGATTCATTAACATACGACGCGAAATAACTTATCTTTATCTAACTTCAAATCCGCCACTTCAGTTAAATCCAACATTGAATATAAAATCATCGCAGAACTGGATTAATGTATTAGAACTAATTATTATTAAATAGTTATAATAAAAATGGATTTTTAAAAATGAAACCCTACTCTCGTCTTTATTATACACCATTATCAACTGATATGACGTAACGTCGGGAAGGTGACTATTTCGCGATGTAAACTCGTCAAAGGCCACCTTTCCAACGCTGCACAATTCAAACAAGGTAGGATTTGATTCAACTAACCCGGTGATAGTCTTACAATGAATTAAAATGAAACTTTAATTAGAATTAAAACATTCCATGATTGGGTTTTAAAGAATCTTATATTAAAAAAAAATTCAGTTAGTTACTGTCTGTAGTAATACAAATAATTGGATTAAAAAAGATATATCATATATAGGAATACTAATTTGAACAGCAAATTATGAGTTTTTTAAATGTCGGAAAACGCAAAAGGAGGGTCGAAAACTTGTATTTTTAACGAGATATTCAGCATATCTTAAAATTTAAATTACTCTTTTTTTTGCAGCCCAACAATTTTTATACAAGAGTTTGTACTGGCCTTGCATAAATTCAAACTTCCAAATTAAAATCCCGAGAATAAAATAACTGACCATCATTTCATGGATTACTTTATAACTAAATAGTTTCTAACTTTACATCTTTCGGTTAAATTAGCACTAATACTTTATATCAAGTAATAATAAGAATATATATATATGTTTGTACCAATAATTAAACATTGTTATGATATTTTTTTTTATTTTTATGATGATATGCTGAGAAATAATCTTAAAATTACAATTTTATATAAGCATATTCATAAGGTAGAGGACCTACCAACTTTGAATACCTCTTCTGTTTTCTTTCCATATTGACTTCTCTCAAGGCGATTTATTACGATTCCATTCTCCTCCAAATTCACCAAAACGTGTTTTCGTTTCAAGGCGCACATACTAAATAAATTAGTTTAAAAAAAAATAAGTTAAAAACGCGAAATGTATTTTAAAAAATACAAATTACAAACGATTGCAACACACCGAATGAAAACATAATACTGATTAGAACGTACGTGGAGATTTTTGTAGCGACACAAATTACTGATAAGAATGATATTCGAGTGTTTTAAGAGGCCATAAAAAGAAAAAAAATAAATTCTTGTATAATTCTTTTTGATTGTTAATCTTTCGCACTAAATGTTAAGAAGTTAATAGATTAACCTATTTGTCTCATTCATTGAAAATATATATATAAAAAAAAAATTGAAGTACATCTAAATTTGAAGCATTAGCTGAATACGAAATAAAAGTCGTAAAATAAAATATGGAAATTAAAAAAAAAAAACAACAGTAAATCTATTATTATAGATACTTTTCCGCCTGACGGCGAACTAACCGACCATTTTACATGTATTTTGTAATACAGATTGTATTATTTTTTATCAACCTAAAATATACGAAACGAAACCACAATTCGGACAATTTTTTTGATTTCTTTAAAAACTTATATTATACGGGCACATTGCCACTTTATATTATTACATAATTATTCTTGTTGCCAATTTGTAACCATAATAAAGGGGAAATAATTCTGATAATAAAAAGTATGGTGTTTAAGTTACGGTCCGTCCCACTCGGGTGTCTTCATCACAGTCCGTCCCGTTTTGTATATGTAAAATAAAATATGACTAAACAATTTTATGCATACCTGATAGAGAGACAACTTTTTTGTATTAACTTATTAGGACAAGCCCCTCTAATATTTCGCTTAATAATAATTCTCCAAAAGTTCAATAAACCGTACAGGCAATAATTAAATTATATCATAGATAATAAACCGATTAATGAGCAACTCGTTCCATCCCCTCTTTCCTCCAAAGCATCGAATATTGTTATCATGTTATACTAATCTCCTTCTCCCTTATATCTTAAAAGCTCTGGCGCCTACTGTAGTTATACGATGTTAGTAAAATTTTGAATTTTTGAACAATTTTTTGTTGTAACAATTTATCATGATAAAATTCGAATAAAAACCATTAAACCTGATGAAAACGGACGAAACTATGGATTTTAGAAATAAATATGTGTAATAATTTTTTATTTCAAAAATTATAGGAAAACATTCTTTTTTTTTTTTTGCAAAAATAATATAAATGGCATCAGATTTTATGCAGAATTCTTTTTTAAAGAAACATTTACTTAGAGAAATGATACGAGCTAAAAGTTGAGAGTCAAACCAAATGGTATGAGCAAGTAATTAAAGGTTAGTTTAAATTTATTCAAGTTAGAGGTGAACAATTGATTGTATTTCGGCTGCCAATTTCTACGACCTATTCTTTCTTAAAGATGAATAGATTATTCAACACTATAAAGTTAATGCAGTATACACGTTATTGAAAGCGAAAAATCCCTTAAAAAGATGAAGAGAACGATAAAATATCATTAAAAAAAAAACTTTTTAAAACGTGGTTGACACTCTTCAGTCTTGTCGATAATATTTAAGAAAAAAACACAATAAAGAAAAAGTTATACTTAAATACTGTGATTGTTGTAATTGTAATGTCCCAAATAATATTGAACAAAACAATGGTGTGCGCCATACTATTTAGCCGTTCAGCATCATCAAGTTTTTACAAAAAATTATTTCTTGAAAATTGGTTCCTATCATCTTTAATATAAGCCTCCGAACCGAAAATTCTTTTATTCCTTTCAGTAAAATTCCTTTATATTAAAACGAACTAAAAACTATTTAAAATTTTTAAGGGTCCACTATCCCTTAATAAAATTAATTGCTGAGGATATATTGAACCATTATACTGCTAAAAAGTTTCAGATAGAGATTGTAGAAAGTGTTTTCTGAATCCATAGTTCGTATACAGGCAATTGAAATTAATATTAATCATACATTAATTACTTATTGATTGTTATTTAGACGTTATTAAGCTTATGTTTTCATTTTTTTTCTTTTTCTGTATATATGGTGTGAATGTAATCTCTCCTCATTATAATCATTGTACATGAAACCGAATGTTATATTACTAAATAAAATAAAAAGTAATGATATATATTTATTTATAATATTCAAAATTTTGTTTCTGCTAAATTTTGTCGATTAAATGAAATTGAAAAAATAAAAATAAATAAAATGAACTATCTTATCAACGAGACTGACAAAGATAAAGAGTAAACAATAATAATAATTATATTTTACCGGGTTTTACTTTAAGATTAGAAACTAATAAAATTTAAGTTATTTCATTTATAACATTACAGTTATACTATTAGCAATTTATGATATTGGATTGATAGTTGGCTGTCGTAAATATATTGAAGAGAAGTTGGATATTTAAATTAATATTTAATAAATTATTTGTATCTTTATTACCTATTGATTATTATTTAGTTGTTATTTTTCTTGTTTATAAAAACTATTTTATAAAGACATTGCTTCTTCACAATGACTGAACACCCCAACCAACTTCTCTTCTATATTAACAATTTAATTTTTTTTTTATCATCTGTTTTATTAATTTATTATTTATTATTATTATTATTAAATTATTTATTATATTATTATTTAAAAAAAATTATAATACCGAAATTCTAACCGCCACAATAAATGTAAAAAAAATATTAAAAATAATATAAGAGCATTGTGAATTTAGTTATGTGTCTATTTCATACAATCCGTCTTTAAAATGTTTGCGAAAATTTGAGAATAAAGTTCAGTTGAGAAGAAAGTTAAGAGAATTCGAAAAAAGTAGAGATTTTCCTTTTTTTAATTTGCAAAAAATAAACGTAGTATTAGATTGATTACTAAATTATTATATTGGTTTCAATTAATATGCTTAACTATTTGCTATACGATTTCTATCGGAGAATAAACGAGATTTTAACAAAATAAATAATAATCGAAATTGGATAAAAAGCCAAAGAATAATTAGTCAAAATTAGTTATTTTTTTCCCTGCCTAAATTTAATTATTGAATAATAATACATTCTGCCATACCCATGGGCAATAGGTATTAGTGCTAAAGGTAAGTATCCATTCATACAATACATACATAAAAAAAAAAAAAAAAAAAAAATGCAGAACTAATTAAAAAAAATAAAATGAATTAAAATGATATATGAACTTCACAAATATATATTAACAAGATCAGTCACAAAGTAAATTAAAGCTGAATATTGGCAAAATAGGACTTTGTCTCAAATCTCAAACCAAATGAATACAAATAAAAAAAAGTATATAAACAAAAATAAAAGTCATCTAAAATTCATTCGTACTTATTTATATACAATAACTCAAGATTAAAAAAAAAAAATAGAAAGAAAATGAATTGAAATAAATTATTAATGATATCAAGTACCGATGAAACGAATAAAAGCAATAGAAGTATGGCGGAGATTCAAGACATGGCAAGAGAAGATCTAAAATCATCAGAAATTCAAGTTAAATTTTTAAAAAATTTATAATAAAATATAGAAGATATATAAACTTTAGATATATAAAATAGATAAATAGAGTATGGATGAAAGAGATCGTATGGCGATATTTTATTATAATGTAAATATAATTGACCGCTGTGGTTGCTATGTATTAAAATTGATAACGCCTCATTTTTTTATTTATAACACCCAAATATTGATAAGGGCAACGATATCGCTCATCATTCCCACAATATTATCCTCAACGTAAACGAAAACAAATAAACAATAGAGAAAATATCACAAAGTCAGACAGGCCTTAATGGTTTTAACATTTAACAGGCAGGAAGCGAACAGACGAAACAGCCAGGACAGACTACATTTACCTCCTTCTGTGCACGCTTCTTATGTGCACAACACATGATGAAGATGTAGCAAAGTGTATCTAATGCTAACTGCCCCAACAGCTAGGAAGGCCAGCAAAAGAGTGAGAGTGCGAACCTGAGCGGCTTAAATACTAGCCACAACCATCACACTTCAACCACCAATCGACATCACGATTAGTCACACACACACACACACGACACACGGCACTCGAGAGTTGTTTGATTATGCCTTTTCATATTTACAATATTTTATTTGAATGAAGCAAATGATTTGTACAATTGAGAGATAATTAAATATCCAATTTAAATCAATAATTCTCGCAACATAAAAAATAAAATAAAATACGATACGGTTACGTGGTAACGATTTCATCATCTAATATGTTTACTTGGATCTCATAAGTTTTTTTCATGCTTCGATACGTTGATATTAATTTATTTTCTCTATTTTCATAACATTAATCATTTAGCATTACTATATTTCAATAAATCCGCAACTATTGTGTAATATATATTTGGAGGGAACTAATATAACATCAGAAATATATAAAAAAAAAAAAAAGAATAGGCAGTCCATTAAAAGTGACAGTTTGATGGATTGCGACTCCACAAATATTACATTATAAGCTACACATAAACCACACACGTACCCACACGTATAGCTACACACTTTTCCACCCTTTCATTAAGCCGATTAATTAATTTAGCATATCGGCTTAAAATAGAATAGTTTTTCACTATTTTAATTTTTTGTTGTTTTACTGCCACCCCATTGGACCATCTCTTGTCTAAAAGAATAAAAAAATGTCAGATATATTCTTCACTTATATCCATTATCATGTTGAATCTGAAAGGAAAAAGGAATATATATACGTAGAATATCAAATTCACGAAAAAGACACACTCTTCTGCTTCTTGAAGGTATGCTAATAGATTTCGCTACATTTTCCGCTCCATATTTAGTTATACTCCATATTAAGCTCCAGTTAATAATACAAGACATAAGGAGCTTACCGGAGACATTGAGGAACGCGAATAATGATACTTCCAATTTAGACTATAAGAGTGTCATGAATAAATCTTTCGTAGATTTTAATCTGGACTTATGGCTTCGAGTCGGACGTGTCTCCAACATTCGATTGCACTAAAATAAAAAATAATGATTGTTTCCCTTCTACTATTCAACAACAATAATATATCTAATAGGTTATCACACATTTTGAGTTGAAATTATGTGATATCGAAATTGTGCTACTGCAAAAACTCTTTGGAGAGCAATTTTGGTGGAACGAAACCTTGAAGAACTATAACCATTATAAGCTACACATAAACCAAAGGATAATTTCATTGAATATTATTAAGATGCATGGACAGACTTGTCTGTTCCTATTAGTTATAACAGACTAAAGTCCTGGACCGCTAAGAGATATTAAAACGCTGAGAGAAGAGCGATGTGATACACGAGCCTTGATCACTAAAACCAACATGCTATGATGAACAGGCAAAATGACATTTTGCGGTCGAGCTCTGCTAGAAATAGAATTTCCGTGGAGAGAGAGAAAGCTTCTTCTAATATAGTTGGTTCTCAAGGGTGTGGTTAGTCGAATGCAATGGTAACATTATAACTGGCAAGACTAAATTCGTGAAGGCACTTATATTATTGCAATGATAATTTCATAATCAAGAGTACATGAAAAGATGGTGAGAGGAATAAAAAAAAATCTAATGCGCGCATCACACGACTTTCACTTAACACACTCTTAGTAAAAATAAATATTTTCAGACCAAGGGAAAATGAAAGTAAAAATTATGGACTATATTTATTTATTGGGTTGGAAAATAAGTACTTTCGGATTTTCTGTTTATTTTCATGGCACTATGATATAATTCTTATCTGATGAATTAATCTCTAAGATGGATTGTTTATCCTGTTTGTAATATATCAACAACTTTATATGTTAACTCATGTTGAAATTAACATAGTATTGTGTTTGCTATTGCGCTGTGAATATGAAAGAAAACATTCATTATCAGCATATTTTGTTGGGTAATTTAAAAAAAGGTAAGCGTGCTGCAGAAGCTCATAGAAAAATGTGCAGTGTTCGTGGGGTTCATGCCTTAACCCTCTGAACGCACCTGTCAAAATTGGTTTACCAAATTTCATTCAGGAAATTTTGACATCGATGATGCTGGTCGCCGCATAAAACTGAAACGAGAAATGTTAAGGCCATTGGTGATCAAAATTCCACCCAATCAGTGCGAGAGATTGCTATGGCCCTAAATGTGTAGCACACAAGCGTCGAAAACCATTTGCACAAGCTCGGCTATGTTTCCATGCTTAATGTTTGGGTCTTTCACATGATGTTTTTTTTTTTAAATCATGAAAAAATATAATAACTTCAATACGACTTCGGCTACTTACAAGAAATTCAGCAGGAATTTAGGGCCACGTAAACTACACAAAATGACATAAACAGGACCTTCGTAAACAAACTACAAATGGAGATGAAAAAAAAAAAAAAAAGAACATTCATACGGCTTTGAAGAGCAATAATTCAGTTTTCCAATGGATATAGTAACTTAAATTTGAAGATCATGAAGAGTTATGAATGATCGGAAGGGTGTTGTGATCCACCCCACACCCCATTCGTCATTTGCAATAAATTATTGAGCCTTGGATGTGTCCTTTTGCCACACCCTCTCATATTCATCAGACCTAGCTCCAAGTGACTACCACTTATTTCGGTATCTTCAGAACTCCATGAATGGAAAGAAATTCCAAAAGGAAGAGGACATCAAAAAAACAATTGGATCAGTTTTTTTAACAATAAACTCCAGACATTCTATTAACATGGCATTATAGTGGAGAGATGGGAAAAAGTCAGACGCACACACACTGACGCACGCACACACACACACATACATACATACACACATTTTGTGGGACTTAGGTATTTGGTCCCAGGGAACGTCAAAACATGCATTTCCATTGAAAGCTCATATTCGAAAAATTTCACGATCGCAATACTTATCCTGACTATAGACTATATATATATATATATATATATATATATATAGGTAAGTAAAAGTAATAAAAAAAATTAAGTTTCTTAAAATAGAAAACAAATTAACGTTATGATAAAGTAATTTATATAAGAACTGAAATCAGGATGAAAGATAAAGAATCGACTCTTACGTTTTCGGTATAACATCAAAGTTCAATTTATCGTTAAATTGTATGACGTACATGTTTTATCGACTAAAGTTTATTACAATGACGCCTACTATATTTTTTTTCTCCTAAAAGCATATGTGTCTACTACAAAACGTGTTATAGAAGAGATAACTCCAAAAAAAAAAAAATTCGATTAATAATCATAATCATACTGCTTAAGTTAAGCCGCTGAGGAAAAAATAGTCATACAGGCAAAGTCCCAATAGTCAACACGAGGAACATGCCAAAAGTAACCAACATGCCTTCAACTTCCTGAAGTGCTTCGGTATAGTTGGTTATTAGCATTAATGTGCGAGGCTAGGCATCTTCCTAACACATCCTTCTATAATAGGGACGCACTCAAGATACAGCGCTCTCCCCTTTCGACTTAGAGAATAAAATAGAAAGCACATTCTTTCATCAAAAGTAATAAGTAATAACAGTAATTGACAGGTGATCAGTATTTTATTTATTTCCTAGTAACTAAGTTTGTCAAATAGGAATCTGCATCATTTTGGAATCCCCTAAGCTATGAGATAAAATCCTGCGGAGACCAATGATGCTAACTTAAAAAGAAAAATAAGATGGTCTAAGTTCTAACAGGTCTAGTAAACCTGAAGCCAGGTCTAAAAAAGAAGGGATGTTTTTAGCAAACTGGCTGATAATACTTCTGTTAGAGTATTATTTAAAAGTTAGAGGGAAATTTAAAAAGTACGAGTTCGCGGTGCCGGAGGGGATTTTAAATTCTCCGCTCTCACCACCCGGCCCGGGAAAATCCCGTATAGCCTAAAAGGCGAGATAGGAAAGAACAAGAAAAAAGAAAAAAAAAAAAAAGGTTTTAGGGTAATTTGAATCCATCAAAAAGATAAAAATTTTGGGTTTTTTAAGAACACTTTCTCTTCGTTGCGTTAAGATACAATTTTGATTGATAGTTCATTAGAAAGAGAATGAAATACTGAACATTCCCCTCGTTACAGTATACAGGTCTGAATTTTAGTTTCTGATATATTTTAATCCATATCTTAAAGAAAACTCGTTATCAGTTTGTTTTCGACACTATTTTTCCATTTTCGCCTCTCCAAACGGCGTCGGGTTAAGATACAATTTCGAATAATAGTTACAAAGAGGTCGAAATGCCGAACAATTCCCTTGCTTACAGTATATAGGTCCAAAATTTAGTTTCTGAGATATTTCAATTAGTTTTGTGAATTAACAAAAGGAAGTCTTTTTGCATACGGATTAAAATATCTCAGAAACTAAAATCCGAACCTGTATATCGTAAGCGAGGGAAATGTTCAGTATTTCATCCTCACCCGAATGACCAATCATTCAAAATTATATCTTGAGCGACGAGGAGAAAATTTCGAACTTTATGATGGGTTCAAATACCCCTAAAATCTTAAATAGACCTGTCTGAGTTGGCAGACGCACATTTTCGTAATACCTAAAAGGAATACTATCAGTCTGTTAGGAAGAAAATTTGCTTAAAACCAGCTTTATCGGCCCTGGCACCAGGTCTATACTAATAACCTGTCATTTACTGGTGTTGGTAACCAGTGTTCAAAAGGGTATTGCATGAGGCAAGTTGCGCTATCAAAAGATCTGAGGGGGACACATTTTTACAGTGTTTTCAGATTCTGAGAGGGGCAAATTTTAACGAGACTATCAATCCGAGGAAACCATATTTTCATTGGATTTCAATTAAGAGGAATTTTCAAACCAGGGAACAAGAGAAAAACAGTAAGTGTAATATTTACATTTGTTTAATTGTACTTTCGCTTGCACTGTTTTTAAGAAGAGGAGGGCAATAAAATAGATTCTTGGAAGAGAGGCATGCGCCGTCGACCTTGATCTAACAACGAATACTTAAGCGTGTGAATTCCCTACCTGACTTGAGCGCTCAATTTAATTCGTGAGCAATGTGTATAATGAGCTATTGACTAAAATATTTTAAATAATAATATGAAATTACTATTTCGTTAATATATAATGAAATACAAAAAAAGTATACTTAATGTCGACACACAAAAAGATCATTATTTTAGACAATAGGAGGTGAGAAGTTCTTACATGCGCAAAAATATGGTCAAACGTTATAATAAAACGAATCGAACGAATAAAAATCACACAGAAATAACAGTAAGAAAATGATACTTTAGTAGAGAGTCTGCAATGGGTTTAAGAGTTGCAAAACTATTTTTTTTTTTACTAACAAGTATTACTACAGTTACAATTATAGCCATTAGCCTCGTTAGCAGCATACCTTGGGGAAGAGGTAAGAGAGAAAACCTACATAACGACGTTTGCTCTCACAGATTCCAATTCATCTCTCGTCTATAGCTTCAAATGGAAAGTAAGTTTTTTAGCAACATAAAAGAAAAAAAATATAAAAAGTCTCATTAATCCTGAGGTTCTTAAACAAGTTAGTGATGATGCGAAATCACAAGCACAACCTTGACCTGAGGTGACCTAAGTGATGATGTCAGGCGAGGTTAAGATGACGTAATTTATATCTTCCATGCACAAACCGATGTTGAAGGATAGGCAAAACTAATATAAATTCATGTAATTAAATGTATTCGGTTGTACCTTATATGCGCCAACCTATTTCCTAAATTTTAAAATTACAATAAGCTGCATTTACTTGCACTTCCTGTACTGACTTATGGCTCCGAAACATGGACCCACGCCAAAGTTCAGGAAGTGTTGGTGCTAGGTTTTGAAAGAAAAGTTCTGAGAAGAAAATATGGGCCATTTATTAGAAAGGTGTATAGAAGAGGAGGACAGACGTGGAGCTGAAAGCAATGTACGAGGAGGTTGATGTAACCCAACACATCAAACGAGGAAGGTTTACGGTAGGCTGGATATGTGAGGAAGAGATGTCTGCCAAGGTGTTCATAGAGTAAATGCAGGCCGTACTTCCAGGGAGGAAGTGACGCCTCAGATGCTCGAACTACACTGGACGTCTTTGATCAGAAGGCAACATCACTCGATAGAGGAAACTGGCGGTCATTGTAAAACACATATTCACACATTCCTAGCACACGAACACACATTCCTAGCAAAGAATGACAGATATGTAAGATCATCAGGTAAGGAAAAGCAGAATGCTATGGAAAGGAATCCAGGATGAACGAGAAATGAAACTGGATGTAGTTACATCAGTGGCAGCACGCAAGTCTAGAAAAGAGTAAGCGAATAAGGAAAATCAGGCAAGGATCAATACGGATTTATTATTTATAGATTACATAATTTTTTATATAAGCTATTTAATAACTGGACTACCTTGATCAACAGCCGCAGGAAATAACCTTTCTAGGTCATATGTGAAAATATATTTATTGTCGCTGTAAACCTACGAAGAATACAACCACGATAAAACCGTAACAATTTTTTTTTTATAGCCTCTTTTGGTTTATTATTTTCAATAATGAACCATTGTGATCAACCAAAAAATTCAAAAAAACGACTAAAAATTTTTTTGTCCGTCCGCCGTCCGCGCATTTTCTCCGAAACTACTGGACCGATTTTTTTTTTCTTCAAATTTTTCAAAGGTCGCCCGAGGATGATCCTCCTTCATCGACATTACTATCCGCCTTTAACTTTCAAAATGGCGGCCGAAAAACCTGCGTTGCTATAGACTGTAGCTCCTAAACGAATGTATAGATTTCAATGAAACTTCGTTAGTCATTTTCTCGACGCCCTTTAAATTTATCTACATAACACATTTCAACGAAAAGAAGCTGAAAAAAAGTTACGAGGGATGGTAAAATTAAATTCCGAATAACTCGAAAAGTTTATACTTTTTTGTGGATATTGTATTGGTTTTTTAAAAGTTTACGAAATTTCCTAAAAAACAAAAAAGAAATCGTTAAAATCGGACAATCAGGAGCAAATATATGGTCTCCGGTTTTTTTTATGTGTTCTACTCCAAATGTTATATCCTTGGTTTTGTTTTTAAATTTTAAATGTGTTACTGAACTAATGCTATGTTTTTTTAGCATATTACTAATGATTAAAAAAAAAGTTTAGTCCAATAATTGGAATCACCATTTGTTTATTTTTCTTTTTAACTCGGAATTTAATGTTACTTTAGATGTATAATTGTTTGGAAATAATAAACCACTGTAAAATAATTTGCAGCGTTTTTTACTTTCACCTACCTATGTATTAAACATATAGTGAGGAGGATTATTGCGATAGTGAAAATATTCGAATCTCCGAGTATTCAACGAAAATACATATTTTAGGATCTCCTGAATCCAAAAAACAAAGTCCAACATTATGTTGTGTATAAGTGTATGTGAACAGCCTAACGCAAAAATGAAACGTGGTATGAAACTGAAGTTATTTATTTAATATAAGGTAGGTCTCATCTTCAATCTAGTCTTATATCCTAATCTCAAAGTTACTATAAATGAGCTAAAATGTTTCATCTGAAATAATTAACAGTCTCTCGTGGTTTGTCGTACTAACCAGTTGTAAACTGCAAAAAATAAAAAATAAATTATGTTTTGAAAGACTGAAATGAAATTCCTTGGAATAGCATCAATAATACGTATATGAACACATATGTATAGTATATCATTGGAAAGCTATAGATTTTAGGACAAATATTAGCTAATATATTAAGCAGTAGAAGATAATGAGAAGTGCAGAAAAATATATGACTAATTATTTTTGAAAACTGATATAATTATTTCTAAGCTTGGTGTATTAAAACTATTCTATCATATTTCAGTGACAACGAAAAGTTTGATCCTGCAAATATCTCTATTTTGTCATTTTTTTTTTTCAGTTTGACCTTTTTTCCTACTTAAGTGTGAGTAGAAATCTCTATTATTATATCATACTATATTATTAAATATCACCAGTATTACTATTTTCAACGTAAAAGAAAAATCTCTTGGTTCAGACATATTTATAGAAAATCTATTTTGTTATTGTTAATTGTTGATCAATTTATTGATTTAATAGAAATATTTTGGATTGGCTAAAATCTATATTAATAAAAACGTAAATGTTAGTTTGTTTAAAACCGCTAATCTCCGAAACTCCTTCACCGATTGCTTTGAAATATTGACATAATGTTTCTATTGCATTCAGGAGTGTTTTTATATACATTTAATCATTCTCCGGTCTTTCGTTTCGAAATGGCGGCCCAAAAACCTGTGTCGCTATAGACTGTAGCCCCTAAACGGCTGTAACGATTTTAATTAAACTTGGCTTTTAATCCTGGGTTTAAACTGGCCCTTTTAATCAATGTATATAACATAAAAAGTTATGATGGGTTCAAAAATATACTTGAGAATAACACAAACAGTACACACAATTTTTGTTTGATCATACCCATCATTATTTGAAAGCTTCTTTGATTCCCTACAAATAAAAAAAAAATAAAAATAAAAACGACCAAAATCGGACGATTTGGTGCAGAGACATAATGCTTTAAACGTTTAGTAATTTTTCTAGTTGGAAAACCAGACAATCTCTATATCTATACAAAGAATATCGTATATCCACAAGCATTGTTACATAAAATATCTTAGAAACACCTGATATCTTTTTCACTTCTTTTTTATTTAACCAGACTGAGCCACAGCAACGCGTGGCCGGGTTCAGCTAGTAAATAATAAAATTATGTTAGAGAAAATAAAAAACATACTTATTCGAAAGACTTATTGAATTTTACCTCGAGTTTATTCAGAACAGTATGAATTTGTCCCCTTCAACAAAATGCCGTAGATTTATCATTATTTCATTATTTAAGAGGAAGTTGTGTGTGATGGGTGACACATCGCATCAGATTTATATTTATAATTATGAACCATTTTCTTCTTTTTAAATAACTGTCTAATTGATTTATTAAACAAACAAAAGGGTTGTTTGTTAAACGAACAACCTACACCTTCTACTGCAAAAATACCTTATAAGGTGTACGAAACTTCGATAATTTTTGTGAATTTGATGTTCAATCAATTTTTATTTTGATATCTGAAAGTATCTATATAAACGAGGAAAATGAATGAGCACAGTTATGAATACTTGAATAGTAAATACTTGAGTTTCCTCTAAACATATGATTCATCTTCAGTTACGTAAAACCAACTTGAAGTACATTAGAATGAAAATTTAGTTTAGTAACAATAACTTATCTTACCCGTGTTGAATAAAAACTATTTCAGCCGCATGCTAAGCAACGCTAGTAACAACATATCTTTAATCTTAAGTTAAATAAAGTTAATACAGGGAACCAGAGACCTAATTTAGAATTAGGTGAAATCATAACCACAGACTAGCTGATATATGGCATGATTTAAGATATTAAGACGAGCAGCAAATAGCAAGTGTCAATGCAAAAGGTCGTAAGAAAAAATTGAGTTTTTTATTTATAGAAGAGCCGACATAAAAACCTATTATTTCTGTATGATTAATTAGTATAATTCCATATTTTATTTCCCTCTACTATTTTCCTATTTATAAGACTACTTATAGCAGTTATTTACTACAAAATGCCACCTTTAGCGCAAAAAGAATAAAATTGTCACATATGGCCTTTTGTACTCATAGTAGTGACAACTACTTGTATTTCTATGTTCAAAATGCAGTTCCACATTTCGATAAAATAAAATATAAGACGCACTGAATATAAATAATAGTTATTAACACTATTAATAATAAAAAAGACTGAATGAATTTATTTTAAATTCCAAACATTTCATAAAAAGAAAGTAATGCTGTTCAAAAATACAAAAGACTTTCATTATTAGAGTATGGACCACAAACCTGAAAAGTTACTATTTAATTAAATTTATAATTACAAACAGTTTTCAAAATATTTGGGAAAAAACTGGAAGTTGTAACAGGAAATGATATGCAAATGGGTATTCTCCAACAAAATTAAAACAATATAAAATACCAACTGGATCTCAATAACAGTATTAGTATTTATAATAACAAAAAATAAATGCACTTATTTTAAAGACTTTTCGTGAAATGAAAATAATACTATTCAACAACACAAAAGACCTTTAGTTTTAGCGCTTGAAAGGTACTACTTAATTTAATTTATAATTACAAACGAAAAAGAGTACAATCGTTTTCAAAATGTCTGAAAAAAACAACAACATTTATAATTGAAAATACATGTATATTATATCTTTTATGTAATTGGATAACATCCAGCAAAACATTTAGGGATTAGGGAAATATGCCCTGAATCCAGATCAGAATCTATTTTCGGCTGAAATAAATATTCAACTGCTGCCGGACTCGAACTTGGGGTCACCTGGAGTTAAAGGACGCAGTTCCTTATCCTCTCCTATCCACTATTTTTCAAAATGATACAAACCGATTTGGAAATCAGGCGCCTCAACCGTCAACACATTCCCAGACGAGAAAAATGGTGCGGACAGTAAAAAGACAAATATTTGGGGTTTGTTAATGAGTGTTAATTAACAAACCAGTGACGTAAAATATTTGAAGAATATGTTTAGTTGTTTGGAAAACCGGATTCGGCAACACACGCGTGTATTGTCTGTGTCATACACAAAGATGTTAGCTAGTGGTACTTCGCGAATGAAGTGAATCTTAACCTACAATTTGTTTATCTAAGAAAATTCTCAGAAATGGGGCGTTTTCTCATTACATTAATTAATTAAATAAGGCACTTAAACCTCATAAGTACCCTTTTGCTTTCCACTGGAATCGTGAGGTAAGATTTGGCCGTTTGGTGTATATAACTTCATTATTTTGGGATGTTGAGGAGTGGAAGTCACGCTGTATGACCCAATATTCTTGTAGGCCACGTATTTTCTCGATTTTCTGATCAATTTATCTTACGGTTCAAATAGAAAACAAATGGGGTGTTCAAGAGTTTTTAGTACTAAATTTTTTATTTATTTTTTTTATTTCTTAATGACATTTATAACTGTATTACATAAATACATCAAGTAAATTTGGACATAATAGATATAATGACATGAATACACTTGCTGAGTAACTCTCAGCTCAGTAACATCCAATGGTAACACTCTAAGTAATTTTTTAAACAGTATCGTAATCTTGATAGAACGAATCGTATAATTATTATCAACAGATACGAAAAGAAACAATTTCCTTCAATATCTACGGAAAATCCCACAATGCATAAACTAATTCAATAAATCACAATTAATTGACTTGAAAACAAGCATCCGCCGATTTAAAATAATCATCTTAGGGAAAAGAGCTCTAAGAATAACTATACAATTAATTTTTGTTTGGCTAACCTTAAAAACCTTAATTGAAGGCTGATCAACGATAACAAAGTTTATTTTATTTTTTTTTATCGAGCATGATCGTTTTGTTAACTTCCATTAAAAAAAAAAAATTGAACACTTCAGAAACGATGCAAAGATCAATAGTCGTGGAAAAAGAAAAGGAAGCTATATGAAATAAGTCCATAAGCAAATTAAAGAATAACAAGACAAAACTTGGCGCAATATTGATGGAAATGACAGCAACGATATTATACTTTCACACTGATGTTAATTTATTTACTATTCGTGTGTAATGCTCGAGTCCTTGACTACGAGAAACCATAGAAACAAGAGTTCCAGCTGAAACAAGGATTTTTATCGATGGTCATAAGTCAAGAATCTGTAGTTATATGTTAGAGATGTTGGAAATACTATAAAGTATCGGATATAGTAATTTTAATCGGATATATTATTCTATCTAAAATTTATTTATCTGTCCATATAACAAAATAAAATAAATAATAAACAAATAAAAATAAAGGCCTTCCGTATAGTGCATCTCAAATGAGATTGAGATCTACAGACAAAGTGGGGAGGGGCAGATGTGAATTGTCGAGATTTTCAAGACATTGATGAACAACTTTTTCTCTATGAGGAAGAGTTGCCAATATTAGTTCCCTAACCGACAAAAAAACATTATTGAAAATTAAACATAAATATCCTTACTCATTTTTGAGCATTTTAAATTGAGATCCGATTTGTAGAAATATTATATATTATTTACATGTTTAAGCTAAGTTCGGAAATAAATGTCTGAATATTATTTAAATCTTATCGTTACAAGTCACACTGGTCAGAATAATTTGAGGATAAGGTGTTAAATAAAAAAAAAAAAAAAACTAGTGCACGCATCATACGACTTTCACTTACTACCCTCTTCTTAGCAGAAATAAGTATTTTAAGACAAAGTGAAAGTAAAAATTATGGACGCTATATTTATTTAAATATCATTGTGGGTATTTTTATTTCTTTAAATACCCTTATATATACAAATTTTAATATTTATATCGCTGTATTTTATACAATTATATATTAAACAATCCCAACGATAGCATTTATGAAAACTGCATGTGTATACGTACATAATATTGTCGTAATCCGTATTATATTAAGCTCATGTTAAGTATTGAAGCCTGTTGTAATCTGTTCGCGCGAGCACGTATTCCTTTGGTTCCTCGATTACAACTATTATACGTTACGATCTCTTATTTCTCCTTTAGTTAATCATCAAATTCTTTCATAGTTTATATTTAACTTTTTCATATATAAAAGATTAATGTGGAAAGGTTAATCATTTCAAATAAAAATAATAAAGGTACTTTAGAGGAAGCTATTATTGAAAATTAGCCATTTAAGCCCAGTAAGAAAACATTAATGAGAATAAAACCTACATAATATTAAAAACTGCGTAATAATACACAGATATTCTGAGTTTAATCAAAATAGTTAGAGCGCTTTTGAGAAAATCGTAAAAATGTGTTAAATCGATAATATAAAGTACCACTTCCGGTTAGCCGATTTTGATGAAAAAGTTGCTGTAACATCTCAGGTTTATACAAACCTTAAATAGGCAATTTCGCTTTCATACGACTTTTCGTTTTTGAGCTAGACTGCCCAAATACGTACACACAGACCATTCCGAGGGACTTGGTTACTTGGTCTTAGGAGACCTCAAAACATGTATTTCCGTTGAAAACTCAGATTCGAAAATATTCACGATCGCAATACTTTCCCTTACTATATATTTCATATGAAAGTAAAAATTATAGACCAGTTAAATTATAATTTATTTATTATTCCGTTGTCTCTACCCTGTAGAGTCATTGACACCTTTTATTTACACTCTGTTATAGAAATTTATTATTTTTAATAATTCAAAATTTTTTTTTTTCAGCTATTACTGTCATTCAAGTTTCCTTTTATGCTTTGTGACATGTCCTAACATTTTCAAATATAGGATAGTCTTGAATTATGTGTTTTACTGTTCTTTAGACTTTTCAGCTCTTGCATATAGGAGGATCAAGTCCTCTTAGTAGGTAGGCGTGCGAGAATTCACAATGTCCAATTCTTAGTCTGCTGAGTGCAAATGGTAATTTATTTATATTGATTTCTCAAAATGATTACTAATTTAATAAATAATTATATCGCCTTATCCACTGTAGGATATACTAAAAATTATTTTAAATAGCAAAAACTCAGTATTTTTTGCACAGATGTCATGACTTTAATTTTTTTTATATCATAGTCATAGGGAAATTTTAATTTGTTTATGCGGTAAAAAATAAGGAAAACTAGAATATAGGTATCAATGGATGAAGGACAAAGAAATAATTAACGATAGGAGGAAAATAATAAGAAAATGCCTGCCTGCTATGCATACATATATATATATATATATATATATATATATATATATATATATATATGTATTAAAATTAGATAATAGGTCATAATAATGACCTATTATCTGATTTTAATACATATCTTAACTTGTAATATATAAAGGTCGAATTATAAAAAAACATTGTAATATTATATATATATATATATATATATATATATATATATATATATATATATATATATGTACGAGAAAATAATCAAGTCCGACAAACAGCAGGCAATAATATTTTACAGTAAAATATCTCGCTAGATCCAAAAAATGGATGTATTTATAATTAGAGATGGACAAAAATGTATTTTCAAAGAAAAAAAAAAGTTAATATAAAAATAACGGGGTTATTTTTAAATAGATGTTCATTCCAGTGGAAATACCTCCACCCAAGCTTTTCGTTTCTTTCTTCAAAATTTTATTTCTTTCTGTTCTCACTCCCAATAATCGATTTTAAAATATCAGGTAGTTGTAAATTTTACACGCCCTTCTTAGTTAATACCCTTAAGGAACTCAATCCTGTAGAATCCAATTTTAAAACTTCGAAATTTCGATTATACTAAAATTGTACGCATAATTACTGAAATATTTTAAATATAAGTCTTTAGAAAGAAAAAAACCAAAAAAACTCTTATTAATACACAGCTAAAGCCTTTAAAAATGGAATTGATAAAATAATATCACATTTTGTAGTACATAAGTCCTAACAAAAATATCTCAAACCATAATATTTAATATATCATCTATTTAAATGTTTTTTCAATACCAATGAATGAAATAAATAAAAATTGTGAAATAAACAAAAAAATTATTTTTTGAGTAATATTTAATAAAGATCTGATATTTTGAAGGAATAAAATTACATTTTGTAGCCCCACGTTTAGAAATATATATATTTTTTAATATAATTTATTATTGAACAATAATGTCAGGAAAAACAATTTAACAATTTCAAAACGTTTTTAATTTTTAATATATTAGACATTTCGGACTTATTTGCCCATCTTCAAGCCTGCACATTTTTTATAATGTTTTTTATGATTATAATAAATACAGGTCCTGCATCAAATAAAAACTTTTTAGTTTGCATTTGAACTATTCTCTTATTTGTCCATAACTCTTCTACTTTTAAATCAAGTTCATTAGGTACTAGGTAACAAATACCCATTTACTTTTTACTTGAATCGTAAGATGATCATAAATTCGAGAGAAAAAAGGTGGCCTACGAAAAAGCGGCGTTTGACCTATGGAATCTTGTTATTTTGACATGTTGGGAGTAGAGGTCACGCCCAACGGCCCAATATTTTTGAAGGTCGCCTTTATTCTCGATGTATTAATCAAATCATCTTACGATTCAATTGCGAAGCAAATGGGTGTTAAAAGTTTCAAATAGACTGAGATGTCGATCCACAGATTGAAAACGCCCCAATTCCAAGAATTTTCGAAACTAAAAAGGTTGTTATGAAATAAAGCTATTCACGAAGTTTTAGGAGGATGTTAATTATTTGATAAAAGGGAGTCTGTACTAGGGAATACGGTTTGACGGATATAAAGAATCAAACATATGTAAATGAATACATACAAATTGATTACATTCCTTTATTAAAAAACGAGTTGGCAACAACTGAAGATCCTTTGAACTAAACACGAATGTATTATTATAAAAATTGTACACAGACGTATAATTTCAGACCAAATTATAATAAGATTAAATCGGTCTATTAAAACAATTTCATTATTCAGATATGATTGCCTGGATTTATTTGGCCCATATAAAGAGTGTCTGTTTTAGAAAAATGCTAACAAATGGTCGTTTGTACACTCAAAGAACAAGCTACACACAGTTACTGTAAAGTAACAACTTCATTTCTGTTGTCAAGTATGACTTTCGCAGGTTATTAAACCAAGGTTCTTGGCTGCGTAGCGTTTTTCTAAACATTTCAGAAAACACAATCAGAAGAAAACTATTTCAAGGTAGATGATTTCGCTTGGTTAGTAGAGACGATAACATAGTATAGCAATTACGGCTCACTAACAAATTTTCTGTACTCTAATCAGGAAGTGTGGTGAAATGGATTTATAAAAATCACATTGCATTTATCTCAAGCATAACACTAATCTCATGGAGTTAATAGACTTGTTTTTTATTGTGGAATTATGTTATTATCCATCAACACAGGAAAAAAACAACAGATAATCTTTAAAATAAACTATTTCCTTCTGCATTTCCGCAGGTTCATCTATAAGGAAAACAAATATTGTTCTAATATAACCAACATTTTAATTATTTAAACGTTTAATATTCCAATTAAATCATATGTCCAAATAAAAGACATTTAGGCATTAGTCTGTTAGTTCGTGGCACAGACCCCTTTTTATCGAATTATTAACATCCGCCTGAATCTTCGTAAATAGTTTCATCTCATAGTAACCTACAACTATTTTTATTTTCTTTTATTTTAATGAAATTTACAACTGTATTACATGGAAAATACAACAAGTAAATGTGACATTGGTAACAGGACATGTACAACATGAAGAGAAACTACCCATTGGTAGAACTCAAATTAAAGTTCTATATTAGAAGGTCCCGAGGCCATCTTCTTTTCAGACGCCTTGGAGGGTTATCAGGGGTCGAGGAGAAAGCAAGATTTGAAGCGAGAGGATTCGGATGGTTCTGCAGTTTGTCATGGAAGGGTAGGTATCTGGATTGGGCCAAATCGGAAACATATGGAACAGTAAGGTCTTTATGGATGTTTTATTTGTGACAAAGTAAGGAGCGTTGAGGATTTTACGAAGGATTTTGGATTGTAAGGATTAGATACGAGAGGAATTCGATTACAACTATGTTATTTACGAAAACTCTTGGAATTGGAGATTTATCAATGTGGAGGGGTGCAAACTTTGTTTATTTAATTAGGTACTAAAAACTCGTAAATACACATTTGCTTTCGACATGGATCGTAAGATAATTTGATCACAAAATAAATAAAAAAGATGATCTACAAAAATATTGGGCTGTTTGTCATATATAACCACGTTATTTTGAAAAACTGGAGGGAGTAGATCACGCTAAACGGCTCAATATTTTTGAAGGAAGCCTTTTTTCTTGATTTAGAGATTAAATTATCTTACGATCCAAGTAGAAAGCAAATTTGTGTTTACGAGTTTTAGTGCCTCATTAAATAGAAAAAGTTTGCCCCCATCTAGATTGAAAACGCACCAATTCCATGAGTTTTCGTAAATAAAATAGTTGTAGATTATGATGAGATGAAAATATTTATGAAGTTTTGGGCGGATGTTAATAATTCGATAAAAAGGTACCTCGGACTATGTACGACCCTAAAAGAATCTATAATTAGTGTTGCCCAAATGCGAGACCAAGACAAGTCTTGGTCTTGCACAAGAGTCCTGCAATAGTTTTGCAGTTACCTATTAGCCTATTACTATACAGATATTACTGTAATTTTTCAGATAGAAGAAACATAACTAAGCCCAAATGAAAAATTGGAAGGGTTAAATGCAAAATTATATTGGTTATACCAATTCTTTACAAATAGTAATTAAAATTGTCAACTATTAGTCACTATTTTGCTTTTATTTTTATCCACGAAAACGATTTTTTTTTACCAGTCTTGGTCTTGGTCTTGCAACAGTCAGGCGGTCTTGGTTTAGGACTTGCAAAGTGCAAAGACCGATTTTGGGCAACACTATCTATAATGTACCTTTGAGGAACTACAGACCAAATGCATTTTTAACGGTCTCTGAGAAAATTATTTTGATCAAGACAAACAGCTAGACAAAATTAGGTGACTGCACAGGCATAATCTATGAGGGGGGGGGAGAGGGGAGGGAAAGAGAGAGGAGCATTCGTGTTTTATATTTTTTGTCGAGATATCAGGGGAATCTACTGAAATGAATTCGGTTGGGGATCCTTCGAAAGTACGCGTCGGTGTGTATTCAACATTACTCTACTGTCAACACCAGTTGTCTTTAAGTGTTAAGGGAAAATAGTTAAAAAACAAGAAAAGAAAAAGAACTGGTTGTTTTCAATAAATTTAATCCAAGAGGAAAATGGCGCCGTTTAAAATACAGTACGGAATAATGATTATATGTCAAGGTCAAATAGAAGGGAAAGGAGAAGAGATCGTTCACACATATCTGTGTTGGTAGTGTTGGTACTATATATACATATATTATATATGTATTAATACATATTATATATATATATATATATATATATATATATATATATATATATATATATATATATATATATATATATAATTCAGATAATTCATGCTTCATTATCAAACAATAAAGGCTGCCATCAAATGAACTATTTTACGCCTCCAATGATAAGTTATATAAGAATCTAAATATATCCATGGGTCAATGAGGTTGCCATAGAATAATGAACAAGTATCACAATATGAGCCTTATAAACGAAACTCAATTATAGGATATTTTTGAAAAATATAGGAAGTCGTCAGAGTAATTGAAAGCGTGTTATGCCAATAAACGATGAAGAAAACAACTTCATATGGTAGTTTGCTTTTTTATTATCAATTTTTTATTTATTTATTAAAAAAAAATGTTAAGCTCCTGGCTAAATTTCTTTAATTTATTCTTTATTAATAATTATTTGACATTTTTAAAACTAAACGTTTTTTGTAATATTACATAAAAAATATCAATAAAATAACTAAGTAACGATATCAAACCAATCTGCCTGTTACTAAAAAACTATAGCAAAACATAAGTGATAAAATATGAACTTAATGAACAAATCCAAAAAAATTTTATTATGGATAAAAAAAAAATTGTTCTTGTCAGAAATGGGTTCTTACATAAAGTTTAAAGAATAAAATTAGAAAGGAATAATAACTGAAAGAAAATTGTTCATCAGGAAAAACCTGTGAATATAGGTGATGAAATACGATTGGTGTGTGATACTTGAGTATATATCACTATCTTGTAAACATTATACTAGCAATAAAAATTATTAATTATAGTATTAAATTCGTTTCTGTGTCTTCTAGATTGTAAACACACGGGTTCAAAAAAGATACTTTGTATATACCAATTACGTAAAATAGAATTGTACTAATAACAACCCCATTATGCACGCATGAAACCCATCAATTCCTCAATTCCTCAGTATCAATTCCTCTCCTCCCTCCCAAGAGTTAGTATTATAAAAATGGGCAACTAAATGAAATCAAGATGGTTTAATAACCATCCATCTGCTAGCAAACCGAGAAATATGGCTAAGAGTGCCAAGGAAATTTAAAAAGTTGTTAGGTTGAAGTCTCTCTTTGAAGATACATTAGTAGCTACCCCCAATTTAAAATAGCAGAGGCGACATAGTCTTCTTTTGACATGATCGTCGTAACCCATCGAGGACGTTGGCCTCTTCAACAATGATATAATACATATGTCACTTTCTCACATCTCACATGGGCTCTTCTTTCATTTCAATGTCATCTTAGTTTATCTTTTATTTATTTTTCTTAATGTCCTGTTTAAAATATATTTTTATGTTTAAACTAAGCAAAAACAAAAAGAAATTCACCGTCATGTTTTTATTTCGAGATATCCATACTACATTCATCTTTAGATTTCTTATTTTATTTTCAATACTAACCTTCCTGTTATTTTCATCATTTTATTTTAAAATACTTGATTTTATCGGTAAATAAACTTAAATTATATTAATATAAATAAAGGTAATTTATAGTATTCAACCCAACGATATAGATACAGCACATTTTTAAAAAATCACTATTTAATTAGGTAAATGAATAAATATATGAAATGAAGTTAAATATGTAAAATTTTATGTTTCAAAAATGAAGATAAAAAAGCGCATAACTTTTGTGAGATAAAAATTTGCATAGTCAATTACGAGCAGATACATACAATGTTCAGCTTATTTTAAACAATTTCACCACATCATTTCTAGCAAGAAAAAAAAAAATTTCAGCTCATGTAGATATTAAAACAATACTTTTACTTAGAAAACGAAGAAATAGAAACAACAGTTTGTTTTGTATTATCAGTAAAAATTCCTGAAACAATCTGAACTCCTAAAACGGAACAGATGTCTTTTCTATTGTTATAGTAATCTTCATGGAATAATCATGGACGTCATTCCGTGAAATTTATTCCGCAATGAGGAATGTCCCGAGGCACGAGGTGGAAGAAGGTTCCCACAGTGGTGCGTCATCGAGGAACTGATAACGGGCGGAATACGTCGACCTGGAAGACTGCTGGAGAAACAAAAGAGTGTCTTCGGTAAGGGCGACCCAGAACGGCCCACATGAGAGAGCTAAACCAGTTCACGTTGACCCATCGTGTCTCTTTGTTACTTTTACTTCCTTCTAAAGTTCTAACGCGACTTTAACTCTTAAATAACAAACTCAATATTATAGATAATTAGAAGTAATGAAGAGATAATGAAAATAAATTAATTTAAATTATGAAGATCGAAATGGAATGTTATTATTTCATCAACACGTGGGATTTATAACCTTTATCACTTCTAGTCGGCTAAGAAAATTGTTTCATTTTACGGTACATTTTAATAAACATATATTTTGAGACATCAGCGATACACATATTACTCAGATGAATGCTGATAAATCCAGGATACAAGACATCATTATGATATAGAATTATACAGTAGTGTGGACAAGAAGGATACCTTCCTTCTGCATTGCCGAAGGATCGTCCTGGTCTTCCGACGAAGGGGGAAGAGGAGATGCCTGAGGAGGCGAAAGACGTGGAACATTGGCCGAGGAAGAAGAACGGACTCACATGACCGACACTGACTACAAGCTCACCACTCCACGACTAGCTGTCCTTGGTGCTTCCCGAGCTCCACGCTCTCCCCACCTCACACCGTCCGCCTCTGCCTTAAGCCTTTTGAATATTTATTTTTCGGTAGCAGGTAAAGCTTAGTTTAATTTTATCGAGGTCGCTTCCTTTAAATCCTGTTGTATAAAATAACGAGTGCACGATTAAAATTAAAAAAAAAAAAGGAAAGAAAGAAGAAAAACAACTTAAGAACTTGAAGACGTTCGTGATAAACAACAGAATGGAAGAGTTGAAAGCTAATTTATTAATGACAAAACAGGTTGTCCATTTTCATTTTGAACAGAATGGTCATTTGTTTATCTCATCTAAGCTATATATAATACGGTAGTAAAGATAACTTGTCCGGCTCTCTGGAGCGATGAATTTTGACAAACGAGGTGTCATAAGGAAGTGGATTTGATAGTGAAGTGGCGAATTCCAATTTCAATTCTTAAATTTGTACCACAACATTAAGATAAACCATTGAAAAAAACAAAACAAATAAACGCTATACACCTATATCTCTCTGCACTCCAGCACCACCATCTATTGCTTACCTGACGACACTGCAATTCTTTCTTCCCACAAAAAAACCTACTATCAAATCATTTGTCCCTCAAACCCACCTCAAAGATCATAAAAAATGGTCTCAAAAATGAAAAATTAAAATAAATAGTAAGAAATCCACCAACGTGACTTTCACTCTTAGGAAAGCCTTATATCGATTAACAATAACCCAGTGCCTACAAAAAAACTATTTACGGCACCTGGGACTCTAATGAGACAAAAGATTTACCTCGAACATAAATACTAAATTAAAAAGAAAAGAACTGACTGGACGATATAACCAACTCTCACATTCTCTATACTACAGATCCTCACTTAACATACGAAACAATGGACTGAATCTATAACACTAAACTGAGACCAATTTGGACATACGGAGCAGAACTTAAGAATTCGGCAAAACAAATACACATAAATAAAATACAAACACAATAAAAAATACTACGAAAAATTCTACGAAAACTTGTCAACGCACCTTGGTACATTTCAAATAACACTTTACATAACGAAATAAACATGCCACAAAATTAAATCCTACATTCACGACAAATACACTCCATTATATCCTTTCTATTTCCTGCTCCCTATTACCTGATCGAGTCAGATTAAAAAGAAAATGGTCGAGGAACCTACTCCAACAATAATAACCAAATAAAGCTAATCAAGTGCAGGTGCAAATGGAATACAATTTTAAAATAAAAACAATTGAAAAATATTTTGTATTATATTTATTGATATTAATCGATAAAGCTGTACTAAAACTAATAATGCAAGTTAATGTTAATAAAATAAGAATAATGGCATGATCACACTCGTAGAGAAACCAGGCTCCAATAACAGTTCTAAATTAAAAGATACCGAGCCCATCTTCTTTTCAGATGCCGATATATGATATATTAAGATCTAGTTATCAAGTGTTGCTAAAAACATAAGTTAGTTGCTAAAGCTTATTAATTTAGTTAATCTTATTCCTGTGTGTTGAATTCAGCCTATAAATAAAGCCTTTATGTATCAGTATTCCTTATTTATCTTTAATACTCTAAAATAGACGCCTAGAAGGATTACCAGAAGCGGAAGCAGGGTTAGAAAAAAGTGGGTTCAGATGGTTCAAGAGTTTGTAATGATTAAAGGTATTCGAATCGGGTTAAATCGGGTACAAATAGAATATTAACGATTTTACGAATTAGATTGAAGTATTCGATTGTTCGGTTGAGCCCCAAAGTTAAGTTCCAAGTTAAGCTTGTAGCGTTTGTCCAAAGCGTTTGTGCTGAAGTAACGTCGCCGGAAACGTCAAGCAGTTTCTTGTCGTTTCAATCTTGTATGAGGATCCCAAGTAAGATATCTTTCCAGGTGAAGTCCGACATAGCAAATCTGTTCAACAGGGATAAATGGAATATTATTACAGGATACTGTAGGATGGAAAGTTATAGGTTTACGACGAAGGTGAAGGTGGTTGATTGGATGTGATTTATTTTAACTGTCTAGTTTTCAGACAGTTATTTTTTAAGGTTTGTAATATGTGATTGGAGAGTTTGGGATGTAATTAATCGATCATAATTAACAGACAGAAAATATGAGTTATCTGCATAGCTAGTTAGGATGGGTTCGGATTTCAGCTATATAAGCTTTTTACAGGATGTAACCGAGGACAGTATCTTGAGAAAAATCTGCAGACTGAGGAAAGAGGTATGAATAAGCATTATTGAGGTTTACTTTGCATAATCTATCAGTGAGATAGGAACGTATAATAAGAAAGAATTTGTAATTACAGAGTTAGGAAACCAATACCGGTGCCATTCGATCAACAGCCTGCTCAACGTCGAGAAAAACTCCCGTGCAGGACATTCCGCGTTTCAATGCAGAGGAGACAACGTCCACCAAAAAACAGTTGGATATTGGAGTGGGAACTCAAACTGAAGATGTGATTAGAATCTAGGATGGAATATTAGCGTATTAATATGAGTTTTTCCAGGATTGCAATGATGGGGATAAGATAGATAAATTTGTTATAAAATATCTAATAAATGGTTAATAATAAATATAATCGTGTTTCCTTGAAAATATTAATTACTAGTTGGCCCATGCGAATAATTTGCAGATAATTTTGTTTAGTGGAGAAATAGCAAAACAATATGGAAATAAGTAGTTCCTATGTATTATGTAAGGAAGGAATTAACATTTTTTCTTGGTCGATTACAATATTCCATTAAAAATATTAGACACAAATATTTGTACAAATTGCTTTTCTAGGACCTATTTTTAAACGCTGACTGGAAAGATGATGAAAGTAATGAAGACTAAATAATACCCCGATCATGGGATTTTCTAAATTATTAAAAAAAATAAAATGTTAGAAAAACCAAATGTCTTTAAGAAATAATAAAGTTAATATATCAGCCAGGAAAAAATTTTTAGTAGATTATTCTACTCCTAAATGCAATATCTTTAAACAGGAAGACATTATTAAGCATACCAAAACTAGTGGACTGTATCTTTGTTAATAATTGTCCGATTTTTTGTCGCCAATCCAATGATTGACTATTGGATTTGATGAAGAATTGACGAAGTTATGGCGTACTGACAAAAAATTCCTTTTAGAAATAATATATAGGATATGCTGATTTGAAATTTCTGTTAAGCATGAAACACTGATTAATGAACAATGCAGTGCCAATGTCATATTATCTTAAACATTCATATTTATTTTACACGATGGAAAATCTAGGAAAAACAAAATCAAACTGGTATCCGCTCTTAGACTATTAACCTATAAAAACGTCCTCAAGCAGAATCCCTTGCTGCCCTGGGATACAGTGAGATAAAAGAAATTGATCATAGACTGAGGAATATTACGAGATAACTTTAAGGTTATCTATTATCATTTGCACAATGACACACCTACAATGGGGACGGGGTGGCCGAATGGGCTAAAGCGTGTGCATAGCACCGCGAGTTGCCTGGCAACCGGATTACAGATTTGAGAAGATTTAAAAAGTACAAGTTCGCGTCCCGGTGCCGGAGGGGATTTTAAATTCCCCGCCCTCACCCCCCGGCCCGGGAAAATCCCGTATAGCCTAAAAGGCGAGGTAGGGAAGAACAAAAAAAAAAAAAAAAACACACACACAATAATAATGGTGAATTTATTTATTCTTAAACCACTTTTCGATATAAATTTCTAAGATTTGCATTTTATATTCACAAACACACGGAACCATTTAAAATATTTGCGTGGAACGACATCCAAAACTTTTCGGTAACTTCTACAGTAACAGACGGTTACTGGATAACTAACGGATCCAGGATTTAATTTGAGGAAGGGGCCTTCAGCCCGAAAGTTTTTTTTTTTTGGATGTATATATTAAGATAATTACTACATCGGAAGAAAGAAACTAACTACGTATATGAAACGGTGTTTAATTGGTTCTTTAAGTCCTGTTACATTTAATTAAACGAACAATAATACTTTTAGTGATAATTTTTTTCATAAAACATTGTTATATTTTACCATTTTGGGGAAGGAACTTCAGCACGAAAGCCTCCCTCCCCCCGTCGATCCGCCTGTGCTGGATAACATTAAGCCACTAGGTCAGCTTGTACCCCCGAAAGCTACATAATTAGTATAACTGCTTAATGAGCACAAGTACCACTTTGGTATATATATTTCAATAAGACGTTAAAAAGTGATATTAATGATACAAATTTAATGTGATAATGCCTTTACCTGATTGTGTATAGCATGGAACCAATAGTATAGCTGAAATAGCTAGCCAAGTTTTAGACAATTTATCATTGTCCACTATACCAAACCTTATCAGGCTAAATAAGGCCGATCAGTTCCCTGGAGGAATAACCTAATCTAATTGGACTAATTTCATCGGCTAAAGAAGAAGATAACACCGGAATTGGAAGCATACTTTTAAAAATATTCTAGGCAAACCAAATAATATAAAATAAAAAAAAGGGTAATTGATGTTCTTGTAAAAAAAAAATCTCATACATTTTAGATATATTTAAAAAATGCAAAGGGAGCGGGGTAGCTCAGTGGTAGAGCACTAAGCTTCCAATGCAAAGGTCCCAGGTTCGAACCCCAGCTCATGGCAGAAAATTTATTTATCTGTTTCATTGGCTGTGGGGCGACCCTGGGTCGGGAGACTCTCCTGGGGCACACCCAGCCTCTATAAAGTGGGTACCCTTAATTAAATAATTAATTAAGGAGGGAAACCTGGCGGTTGAGCGTCATCTCGGTCAAATCACCTTGCATAACCGTTGACCTAGAAACGGTGCTTTCCCTAATTAGTACTGAACCCCAGACCCTTTTTTTATATACCCCTTACTACATTCAAGTGTCACTCCACTCCTACAGAATCCTTAGAATGGTCAGGTGTCTCCGACAGTAGACGAAAGTGACCGAATCATCTGGTAAGGCCTTGACCTCAACTAAAAAAGATCTGTTAGTGATTTGTTTATCACTTAAGAGCCGAGCGCATGGAGCTACAGAGTCGAAAGCAACGATTTGATTAAAGATAATCACAAGTCGTTAATCATGATCTAAATAAAGATAGGTTATGAGATCTTGGCACACTCATTGAATTAGTGTGACACATTGTACGGCGTACTAGCTACTATAAACATTTTATTGCAATTTTTTTTCTCAAACATTTTTTGAGTAATATTGCTTTTTGTAAAAATTAAGAACATAAGTAGTAGTGATTTTTGCTCATTCACATTCTTTGTACAGTAAAAATAAATCAAATACAACAACAGCAAAATAATAATATTAAAAATAAATAAATATATTTATAGCGATTGATAAAGTACATAGATGATTTTTTTTTCCTGTTGGCATTACAGACCTTGCAGATCTTTTGCAGCTTTAACAAGCCTGCTCCAACTCTGCCTATCTCGGTCTATTTCCTTCCATTCATCTGCACGCAACTCTGTTGATTCAATCTATCCATCTGTTTTGGCATTCCACGTCGTCTTTTGCCATCTATTGAGGCATTCATTGTTCTGTAGAGACTTACAGGATACGAACTATATGTACAGCCCATCTTAACATCCGTGCCTTCATATCACGAGATATCGTCTGGCCAGTTTCTGTAAGCAGTTCTTTATCGGTCTTTCTTTTTCTGTGTTAGAGTACTCAGATCACAGATCGCTCCGGTTATCGTGCGGAGGACTATTCTCTAAACTCTTTCAATAATTTTTTATAGGATGATGGTTAGTGTCTAGTTCTCACAGCCATCCATATATTAGAACAAGCTTTATCACATCATTGTACACCTCTAATTTGAGATTTTTCGGGATTTCAATACCTTTGAAAGGAGGAAGAAAGCTCTGTTTGTGCTAGTTATACGCTAGTCTATTTCTGACCGTTGCTCATTCTTTGAGGTTATTGTGCAGCCGAAGTATTTGAATTTTTTCCCTCTAAGGAATTTTTTTCCTTATATGCAGATTATGTTATTGGGGAGGAATAAGTGACAATTAATGGAAGTATTTAAAATGAGTTTCTGATTATAATATTATTTTATTATTAATTAAATAGTAAAGTTAATTTTATTATTACTGACGAAAACTATGCTATACAATTTGTATCATTCGGGATCATGGCCGCACAGATTGTTGTTACGTCACAATGCGTAAATTACCCTTGGATGAAAACGAACGGGGACGAAGTTGACAAGGCTAGGTCATTGCTAAGGTCGGACTCCATGTCCAATGCTTCATGTATATCAAGCGCAATACCAAATACAATATGTTTTCTAAACAAATAAATAAATATACTTTTTTAAGTGTTCCCTGTGTTGCCAAATACGCCAATAACATCGTTGTTATAGTTGCCACCCGTACTACTGAGATTTTGCATTTTCATAATCATTGGAGTGTTTTTGATGAAAACATGTAATAGGCGAAAATTGAAATGTTCATTTATTAAAAACAAGATAAAACATTAATGAGTAATTATTCGGAAGTGTCGCTACTGCCTGGGTCAAAACCACATTGATCACACTTTAAACAGAATGCCGAAAATACATATAGGCGACCGGTTAAGTAAGGTTGGGTCAGGTCTGGTCTCCAATATGATCCTTCTACCTACCAAACAGGTATCGAAATAAACTCAATTTTATGTAAATATAATATAATCGAGTAAAAAAGATGGAAATTCAAACCACACAGCCCTGTGTTCCTTCAAAAAATCATGTAAAATTATAAAATTAATGATATTATGAATTAATAATTTTATAAACAAGTTTACGAACTATAAAGATAGTCATTTTTACAATAAATCACAAGTATCAAATAAAACTTTAATTCGTTTTCAATCCTATTAATAAATTGAGAGATAAGAAATGAACAATCCAAGTATAATAAAACAATGAAATAAAGAAGATATAGAAATAATATAGTTGAAACTATAAATCTAAAGATGAGAATAGATTTGTGGAATATGATTAGAAAGGAAAAGCGAGCCCAACCTTTTTTGAAGCGTTATTGAAGTTAATAGAAAGTTACTAAGGGAAAGTAAAAGATTATGAGGCGAGCTTTGCAATCAACTGATAAGCCTTATAATGCAACTTGATAATTGCACTTGATAAACCCAGGCACAAACTTTTTTTTTCAGTCTTGACTGTGCCTGTATTTTCGTAAATAATGGTAAAGGGAAAAATAATAAAAAATGGTAACTGCTTAGTTTTGACAAATTCGATCCTACGGTCGGAAAAAAAGTAATTATATTAATATTAAAAATTAATATGAGTTTTTACCCTCGTAAATTAAGACATTGGGCATTATAATTATGAACTTAAAATAACAAAAGAAGGGATTTAGGAAGAATAGACCAAACCTTTAGCTAATGCAGTTGATTCAATTTCTAAATTTCTACTGATTAATAAAATTGTAGAATTCTATACAATATATATGAAAGGATTATGAAAATATGAATGAAGCGTTATAATAAATATGAAAGTAATATTTGTTTATGAACATATTTTTGAATTTTTTGGGCCCGTAGAAATGATGGAATTTCTCAATTATGCGATTACCTATCGTGATCGAAGATAAATGTAATCATTCACTTTAAAAAATAAGAATGAATAATACGTTTTTAATAACGAAAAAAAACTAATAATATAAGTTAAAAATAGGATACATTTAAGTTAAAAAAATAGACACAAATAAGCATTTTTTAAAAATAATTTCAAGTTCATAAATATACAACGTTATACAAAACTGCAATCTGTTACTTAAGATTACATTTAAGATAATATTAAAATTATTTTCATATACTTAATGGATCCAACTATACCTATATTTAAGATTATTCGGGAGATTATTTATATTTTTTTAATTTTTGAAAGTCTTGGAACTAACTAAACAAAGTTTATATTTTATATTATTAATTATTATTATTTAACTTCAAAATTATATTTTTAATATTCATATTAACATTTATTGATTTTTAACAAATTTTTAATAAATGAAAACAATTTATATGAAAATAAATTTTAATCTTAAGCATCCAACAAGTTATAAATTATAGTCTAATAGCTTTACATAGTTAAAGAAATAACGAATATTTTATAATTTCAATTCCACTGCGGAGGTTTGGAGACGTCATTTAAGTATTAATTTGTTTTTATTTTTGGTTGAAGCAAGCGATTATGTGTACAGGACAAGTCGCTTATCAGTGCAATAACATCATCCAGTATTATTTTGACTGTAGTGTCTTCGTCTTCTACCAGCATATTATTGCACACAAAAACTAGAAACCATTATAAGTCTTTTCAATGCCAATTTATGAACTCCGTTGGTGCAGTGAGCGCATCACACAACTTTCACTTACTATTCAATTTTGAGTAGAAAGAGGCATTTTCAAACATAGGTAAGTGAAAGTAAAAATTATCGATGCTATAACATATTCATTCAAAATAATTAATTAATATATGTTTTTTTCATTCATTTGATCTGTTGAATTCGTGAGTTTTTCACCTATGTTTTTCTGAAAAGTCCTTTCTACTTCAGCTAATTAAAAATAGTGTACCTTCAATGCAGCCATTTTGAATTTCGGTATTTAAATAAAGCCAGAATATGTCAATACGGGTAATACCTGCATGGTATTAAATACCACTTAATTTTACGTTCATCAAATGTAGCAGCCGTTTTGGATTGTAATGTGTAAATAATCGTAAATTTGAGTAAAATCGTTCATAATAAGTGCCGCTTTTAATAGATTATAGTAAAGAATTGCAGTAACATCCCAGCTAGGCTCTTCACAAACGCAAATCATTTTCCGAAACGGTTTTTTTTCATCCCGCGGACCTTAAAACGTTTATTTTTATCGAAAACAAGAACTCGAAATATTTCTGGTTAAGCATAAGTAAAAATTTTATAATACTTCATTATGGAGAAAATACTGGAACCAAAATTATCTCAAGAGTGGAATGTTCTCTATTTAGGTTAGAACTATTCTATGTAAATGTATGTTTTACGGGATGTTCTTTTTTTTTTTCTTGACAAAAGACTAGATTTGTTTAATAAACTGGAACTAGAAAAGAATTATTTATTAGTAGGACTTTAAATATTGGTAACCTTCCGTTTCACTTCAATCTCAACAAACATTCCTAAAATCCAAAGAATCTATCCTCTAGTCTTTCCAATTTATTTTCTTTGAACACAATTAACATCAGAAAACCGTTACATACAAGCGGTAGGGTAAACGCACCAGTTAAGGAAATATTTATCTTTTTTTGGCTTATGTTGCCGTAATTATTATACAATAGTTATAATGTTTTCCGTTTGGCGTTTAGAATTTCTAGAGCCTCCTTTTTCTATTCAACACTTTTAAATTTATAAAAATATTTACTTATGTAGGTATTATCTCTGTTTAAAAAAAACAACACATTTTTGCATGTGATGACCATCCCGAAATTCGATTGTTCTATTAATGGACAGGGGTCGGTACAAGTAATAGACATACCTCCGAAAAATTCTAAAATTTTTATTCAACAATAAAGATAAGATAAGATAAATAATCAACTGACTCTTAGTAAAATTATTAGTAAAAAGGAATGAAACACACTGATCTCAAGAGCACTATAGAAACAATGATAGCCATTTTAAAATTGTTTTTTGGGAGCTTTATTCATACAGTTGTCAATAGAGGGCATTGTTCTTCAATCTAGAAAAAACTAGAACCTTTTAATCAACAAGGAAGCTTATTATTTACATTGTCTATAACTGGTGCGTTCACTCTAAACGCATTACCCTCCTTGTGGCTTTGCAAATTAATCTCTTTGTAATTCGATAATAATTATTTTAATTAATATTGTTAAGTCATTTGAGTTCATAAAATTAATCGAGCTGTAATTTTCAAATAATGCGATTTTTCTCCTTTGTGGAATCATTTTATTTATTTACGTTCTTGGTGATTTTTTTCCAGGATAAATATGGGAATGTTTTTACTTTATGACGATACATTTACAGTAATTTCTCTTCAACATTTCATCAACTGGTGATGGTGAGTGATCCATTTATACGATGTCCATTAACGATGTGTTTATTCGGTTAAATCATACCTAGCTATCCACTGATTTTGTGACATTGTTTAAATGATAGATTGGTCGGCGCTGTTACAAATGCTCCATTTATCCCATGACTAATGCTATGTAATCATTTCAGGGGTCACTGGAAACGGCCGAGTGTCTTTCAAAAGAAGACTCACTCTAACCGTAATCCTTTCTGACATTTATCATCAGACTTACAGATGTTCATTCAAAATATACATAGTAAGGTAAATATGTTGATTCAAACATTTTTTTTTTCGAATCTCATTATTTTTTTTTTGGTTTGATGAAAAAGGATTTGTATATGTTTATGGCGTTTAAAAATAATCAATTACTAGTTAATGTCCTAAAATTATCATTGAGCAGTAAAACCCATCAACCCTTGATTTTTTAAAATTTTTATTATTGAAATTTACAACTGTATTAAATGATAAATACAATAAGTAAATATGAAACAAGTAACATGACATGTACAACATGAAGAGAAACTACCCATTGGTAGCACTCCAATTATATTTCTATATATTTCGAGGCCATCTTTTTTTCAGCCGCGGCGAAGGGTTATCAGGAATAGAAGAGGAAGCAAGGTTGGAAACAAGAGGGTTCAGATGGTTTAGAAGTTTATTATGGAAGGATATGTATCTGCATTGAGCTAAATAGGAATCATATGGTACATTAAGGTCGTTATGGATGATTTTATTTGTGACAAAGTAGGGAGAATTGAGGATCTTGAAATTCAACTTTAAATTTTATTTATTTTATGAAAAACCGTCAACTGCCAAGGTTGTATTATGAGTCATTTGTTTCGAGCAGAATAAGGGCGCTTTATCATGTATTTTCTTATATCACTTGAGTCACTGATTGTGGATGCAGAGCGTATCTGTGACGAAAAACATTACAGGCTCAACATCAGAATTTTTATTTTAAAAGTAAATAAAAAAATCAAATTCACCAATAAATCTTAAAAATAATGAAAATTAAGTATAAATAATTACAAACTTCTATGTAAAACCGAGACCAAAAATAATTGCCATCTTCCACTATCAGACGCATAGAAAGTTTTTCTTTCAAGGATTCCTTTCTTTTCACAAAATAAAAATAAAATATCATGGCTATTTATTTACGAATTTTATATTGACCTGTATCATCAAATAATACATAAGCAAGAAAGAAGACGGAAAGTCAATAATAGTCGAATAACTCAAGCAGATTTACTGAAAATCAATTCCATATCAAGGGAAGATACAATCAGTGGGTCACCGATTTCAATACAAAATACAAAAGGTGCTTCCAGTAGGCCGAGAAAGTTTCGTTATAAAAAAGCAAGTTACATTCATTTTTAGCGTCCTTTGAAATTTGTATACAAATAAATAATTGCACAATTTAATAATTAATTTTCTTAGAAGATTTTTTTCCGGCTGATAAACGTATAAAGATCAGTGGTTATTAATTCTAAGACCTGCCAGAATGAAGCTGGGAGAGCTAATACAAAAAATAATTTTTTCTCATTAGTGCATATTTCTTTCTGTTATAGATATGAGTAAATTCTTTAACAGACACGATATGTTCTTTTTATTTTATTTTTTGTAACAAAACATGTATTTAACGTATGTAAAATTAAATGTTTCATTTAGAAAAAATATATAAAAAGTATATTAGTAAATTTTTATAGACTTGCATTATTTTCCTAAAATAACTTTTATTTTTATTTTATGGAAATATTTAGATTTAATTTTTATTCGGTATGAATGTACTCTCTGAATTCTATTATAAGTGTCCTTAACTGAGACAGATTGTAATATTTCTCAATAAAATGTTTAAAAAAAATAAAAAAAAATAAAAAAATTGTATTATATGACATGTGCATATCTTCAGTAACTAAAGTATCTGCGTTGGAATTTACAAGAGGGCATATTGTAGTTGTTTAAGTATTTGCCACATCTAACTTATTGAAACAAATAGAACTAATGAAAAAATAAATTTTTTCTTTATTTTTTTGGCAGGAGAATGGGAGTGGCAGAAGGTGTTTAGAATAGTTATATATTTTATTTAGTTATTATTATTATTTTAACAAGCTTTCAAGGATCACTAAAACATCATTACATATACACACATTTTTTTTTTACCAGAGCAATTACCGAAAAAAAAATTAAATATATGCTAGCATTGAATTATTATTGCTCCTAATGGATGAATAGAATAATTACCAAAAATCAAGTTAATGTTTTTACTTTCACTAACGTATATATGTAATACATAAGGGTAAGTGTTACGATCGTGAATTTTTTTGGATCTGAGTTTTCAACGGAAATACACGTTTTGGGGTTCCCTGAGTCCAAATAACCAAGTCCCGAAAAATGGTCAGTGTGTCTGTGTCCATAATCAATGGATTGTACAATTCATAATCAACCGTTGGTATAATAAATAGAACTTGTGTTATTTTAATGATATTTATGATTTCTTAGCTGTATTTTTTTAGCTTTTGCTCAGTTAAAAGTACAATTCAAAAATTTTATAATAGCCCAACATGGCCGGAAAATAATTTCTATTCAAATTTGAGCGATAAGTCAAAGTTGTGTAAATTGTTTATATCATCGTAAACATAACTGCAATTATAATTGGCGTATATATTTGGTAAAAAATAATAAGAATAATGGTTGAACTTGTACAGGACCTTCAGGCAAGATGGATTTGTTATTTTGAATAACAAATAAATAAAAGCCATTTTTTATAAAATAATACAATACAGTAGTACATCAGTAAAAAGAGATAACTAGGTCCATTTTGAAAACAGTACAGTTCATTAACACACAAATATTATAATGTACTGTTATTCAAATTGATCATTGACACGAAGAAAAAGTTATGTTAAAGAAACTATTTTACCTAAATAGAAAAGGTCCTTGCTGAACATACAATACGCAATTCATATGCAAGTGAACCTTTTGAAAACGAAGGATAAGGAAGTGCGAAAGGCCTATTCAAAGAGCGTTGGCCATAAGAGGTTTCTCAGCAAATGGGAGCTCTAAATAGCAAACGGCAGAAGGACGGGGATATTAGATAAATATCTTCAGCAAAATATGAAAAGGTAACAGTTTGAAACGAGCAATTGTTAAAACATATTGTCTATATCCTTCGACAAATATGTTCAATGACCTCTCCCGGGGATTCGCAAGCAGTTGAAAACCCAGCCGGGCAGTTAAGATGCTTTAAGGAAACCAGTTTTTTGTCCTTAAAAATATATTCAAATTAGGCAACTCTTTTCAAACGAAGAGTAAATATGTTCGGTGTTACCGAAAGGCTTTTCATTATTACCGAGATATTAAAAATTTTAATAACAATATGAAGGCTGAATTCTTGTTAGTAAAATTTTTCACCACTTGTTCATTGTTTGGACCATTGAGAAGAATAAGTACGAGAAGAATAAAAAATTGAAATAAATTGGCTGCAGTAAGATATAAGTTTTTTTGAAGTAACAATTATAAAGACATAACAGATAAAAGGAGTGCGGTTCCTAACAAATTGTTCCAAATTAATTCCTTAATAACACAGAGCATAGCTAAATTTAGAGCTCACCATAAACAGGCTATGTGTGCTGACAATAAGCCACAAAAAACTATTCTAGTCGTTAAAGATAACTGATAGTTTTGCTGCTACGCGATAGCAAAAGTAATGGGTTCAACGTGGTAATACAGCGATGTTTTTTTAATATGCACATTTAAAACATAAAAATATATAGTTTTCCAATACTCGCATTTATATTATCACTATTGATACTTAAGTTGTAGATAGTGCTAAAGATGACTACTGTGCAGGGCGATCCCTCCACGCCCAGTGGTATAATAAAAGGCCTCTGGCCACAGATGAAAAGAACGCATACAGCGTGCGTAGTCCTCTTACCTTAAAATGCCCTTGGGCAATAAAAGGAAATTGAAAATTTATGTATATATACTATTAATATATATTGTATTTTCTAATCAAGAAATTCCTGGGGAGTCGGAAAAAAAATATATATATGACTACTGAAATGTTACTTTATTCAACGTAACATCATTTTGGAGGGGTAAGTTCTCTCGTTGCTTTAATCGCTATAATTATACGAATATTATTCATAGGCCATTGGATAGAATATTATACCTTTAAAAACATTTTTAAAATATTTTTTTAGTGAACTCAGAACAAGACATATTTCATAACCTCGCTCCAAACTATATTTCAGTAAAAATAATACAAAAAAACAAAATAACTATACCATAGATACCGGCCGCATGCGACATCCAAACGTTTTTTCGCGATATGTATTAATCTATCGCTAGCATTAATTAATATTCAATTACTTAAATGACGAAAATTGAAAATTAAAATATGGTTGAGTGAATTTAGTGATAAATAAAAATTGCATCAGCAAAATATAAAGAATTGTTGCGACCTCTAAATATAAAAAGGTTCTCCACTTATGACTAATACCTATAGCACATCATGACATGAGCTTTTTCTAAAAATATAAAAAAAAAATCATATGCACCATTGGAATATATGAAAGGTGTAGCGTTCAGTACTTTGTGAGGAAGTACTGTTGTTAGGCTAATAATTGTGGTCAGGGTACCCACTTCTTAGAGGTTTGGTGGGAAGGTTTAACGAACCCAGTGTCGATTCAAGTTCCTATAAGAGCCGACACGAAACCACAATATAGTGATATAATCACTGAGCTACTCTACTCATAAAAAAATATAAATATTAATAGTAATTGAACAAGTTAATTATTTAAACGATCTATGATTTAATCTAACGTCGAATCACAAGAAGTATTCCACCAGAAATCACTAACGGATCCAGGATTTAATTTTTGGGATGGGGAAGCTTCAGCCCGAAAGATTTATATATATATATATATATATATATATATATATATATATATATATATATATACATATATATATATAAAACAAAATTATTTTATTTTTCATCGACACTTAAATATTATATTGTGAAATAATTATTATTTTCTTGATAACAGTGGCTTGATACACGTACGGGAGCGGTACTGAGGCTGTCGGTGTGCCCCAGGCTTGGAGTACTTAAGCTCGATAAGAAGCTCTGAAGAGGATCCCGTTCTATGTATAAGAAAACGACAAGAAACCGCTCGACGTTTCCGATTACTTCAGCACTTACTAGACAAACGCTCTAAACTTCCCATTAATTACAAAAGACTCATATACTTGACTATAATAAGACCTATTTGGACTTACGGAGTTGAGCTATGGGGCTCCACTAAACCATCGAATTCCTCTCGCATCCAATCCTTACAATCCAAAATCCTTCGTAAAATCCTCAATGCTCCTTACTTTGTCACTAATAAAATTATCCATAAAGATCTTAATGTTCCTTATGTTTCAGATCTGGCCCAATCCAGATACCTATCCTTCCATAATAAATTTCAGAGCCATCCCAACCCTCTCGTTTCTAATCTTGCTTCCTCTTCAATTCCTGATAACCCTCCGAGGCGTGAAAAGAAGATGGCCCCGTGATCTCCTAATGTAGTCATATCATTAGAGTGCTACCATTGGGTAGTTACTCAGCAAGCGTATTCATGTCATTATATCTATTGTCCAAATTTACTCGATGTATTTATGTAATACAGTTGTAAATGTCATTAAGAAATAAAAAAAAAAATGTATAAGAAAAAAGAAGGGACCGAAATGTTATATATATATATATATGTGTGTGTATATATATACATATATATAAAACTATAATTACTTTGAAATAAAAAGAAAGAAACTATTAATATGGCATATAAGTGATTTTGAAATCCTATTAAATGTAATCACACGAACAGGAATACATTTATACATAATTTTTTAATATTTTTACATAACAAAGGGTTATTATTTTCTGTGGCAGAAATGATCCATATTAACAAATAAAAATAAAATATTTCATTCTGCACCTACGGTAGAGGTCATCCAAATTTGATAGCAAAAATAAAATAATTAATTTGTAATTAGTCTCACCAAATTATTTTCATCAGACGAAATATTATCAACGAAATACTCAGAGTGATAACTTAATATAATTATAATCCCAGGTAGAATCGGGTCAAACGATTCCCTGTCTGTCGCCGTCACGCAGATATTGGTTATGCAAATAAATATAGTTGAGAGAGCAATTAAATAATGCTTTCAACTATATTGAAAATAAATAATCCTCTCCAAGGTAACCGTTTCCTATTATTATTTTTAGATTTCCTGCCCCAGGAAAGCTATTGAGTCTAGAGGACGGCAATACAATCGGTACCAGGGTCGATGCGGGGAGGGGGGGGGGAGAGGGTGCAATTATCTACTTCAAATAGTTTGTTTGTAAATGTATATTAAATTTTAATCAGTTTGCCTAACTGTTTACAAGACAACGGAGAAAAAACAACAACAAAAAATAACAGGGTGTACTAGCAGTTTTAGTAAGTGAAAGAATATTTTAAACATTTATTAGCTTTTATTTCGCGGTAGAGATGTTTTACTTTCACTTAACTATATGTAAAATATATAGTAAAGGGAAAGTATTGCGATCGTTAAAATTTTCAAATTTGAGTGTTCAACAGAAATACATGTTTTGAGGTTCCTTGAGTCGAAAAATATCGAAATGGTCTGTGTGCGTGTTAACAGTCTAGCTCAAAAACAAAGTAGTATGAGAGTGAAATTGCATATTTAAGGTTTTTGGGATGTTATAGCCACTTTTTCGTCAAAATCGGCTAACCGGAAGTTGCACTTTATATCATGGGCTAAACACATTTTAACGATTTTCTCAAAAACGGGTCTAACGATTTTGATTAAATCCATTATATCGGTGTAAAATTGAGCAGTTTTAAATTAAATGTAGGTTTTATTCTGATTAATGTTTTCTAACAGGGCTTAAATGGCTAATTTGAAATATATATATATTTTTAATCTTATTTATTGAAAAATATTACAATCTGCCTCAAGAACATTTATAATAGTGTTCTCAGATCACATTCACACTCTATGTACAATAAATAAAATAAATTATACAGAAAAATAACATATGTACAATACATAAGAATAAAATAACCTAAAAATAAATGAATAAAAAGAACACATACATACCTATATACAATAGTTTTAAATATTATCTTCCCCTAAAGTATCTTGACCATTTCACATTGAACTCTAATATAAAAGACAGTTGAATATAAAATATGAAAGAAGTTGATAATTAAAGAAATAAGAGACCATAACGAAGAATAGTTGTAATTGAAGAAGCAAACGAATACGAGCCCACTGAAGGATTTGAACAAGCTTCCATACATAACATGAGCTTAACATAATAAGGACTCCCACAATATTATGTAAATATATATGTGCGGTTTTCATAAATGCTATTGTTGGTATTATTTAAAATTTAATTGTAGAGATTGCAGGGATATAAATATTAAAATGTGTGTATATATATATATATATATATATATATATATATATGTATACACAGTGGCTATATACGATCTCTTATTTCTTTAATTATCAACTTCTTTCATATTGTCTATATATCTTTCATATATATATATCTATATATATATATATATATATATATATATATATATATATATATATATATATATATATAGATAGATAGATAGATAGATATATATATAGGTACAAATAAAAATACCCACAATGAAATATAAATCAGTATAGCGTTTATAATTTTTATTTTCACTTCCCCTTTGTCTGAAAATATTTATTTCTGCTAATAAGTGGGTGGTAAGTGAAAGTTGTGTGATATGCGTACCGAATCATTTTCACCGAATCATCATATTTTTAATCCATCTATTAATAGTTCTAAAAATTCATGAGTAATAAGGCTTCATTTTATCGTCATCATTTATTCTTATCGACCAAAACGTTCAGAAAGGGGATATTTTCAATCTGTTGATCGATAAACTAGTCAATTTAACCCGATACTAAAAACTCATGTTGGCCCCTTTTGCTTTGTAAAATAATTTGATTATAAATTGAGGAAAAGGATGTCCTATAAAAATATTGGGTCATTAGTCCTATGTAGTATCTTATTTTGACGTACTGGGAATACGGTGGTCAAACGGCCTTATATATTTGTAGGCCTTCTTTTTTCTAGATTAATATCCTAATTCCTAAATATTATCCTACGATTCAAGTGGAAATGGATATTTATGAGTTTTTAGTACCTCATAAAAGTAACAATTTACAGATTTCCGAGTACTTTCATAAATTAAGAGTTATAAGTTACGATAACAATAAGCCATTCACCAAGTTTTAGATGAATTGTTAATAATTTAATAAAAAGAAGTCTTGGCTACGGACTTCTTTATAGCTACTAAATATACAATAGTTTTTTATTTCTAAAATTTGCATAAAAATCAAACGAAACTCTCTTAAAAGAGTTGATGAACGGTAGAAGTAGTAACAGAATAATAAGTAAAGAATTTGTTTATTTTCTTTATACTTTAATTTATCAATCCGTATTGATCAATAACAAATATTGACAATGAGCAGATAGGCTGGCATAATTACGAGATGAGAAATAAATAGAAATTTAGAAGAGCCTCGATAGACATGAGGAAACGCGGTAAGTAGATCCCTCATCCAGAACCTTTTCACTCGTCTTCTGGTTTTCCGCAGTATAAGAGTTGTGACGATTTATTTTACTAACTGGTAATTTTAGCTTATTATGAAGTCGTTTTTATTAAGTTCATATGTGTTCATTGGACCTCGGCACGAGTTTTCCAGACTGTGAAGTCTTTCCAATTTTGATTTATCTCAAATCAATAAGATTATTAAAACCAAAGAAAATTGTCTTCATTAAAATATACTTTTTATTTCGCCCATTTAAAATTATTTTTAAAGATGAATTTAATTGAAATGAACCAAAAACCAAACAAAAGGGACTTGGTGAGGTAAGAAATACTTTGGAATGTACATGGATATTTCTAGTTATTAATAGTATTTCATCCTGAGCTCCTTCCCTATTCCAGTGCTTCTTCTTAATGCCGACAGATTCCTCTGCATGCTATTGAGCGAATGCTTGATGGCTTCCCTTTCACCCTAATGGAAATTCTAAATGGTGGATCCATTTTGCCTTCCATTGAAAGAGACATTGATCAATTGATACTCAAAGCTGAATTACTCTTCATTGCTATGACTGGATCCACAATAGCCCGATTCGGTGTCCATGAAGTGAAAAAATTAAGTCTATCATGAATTGCTTATAAATTTTGACATACATATTTCAATTAATTATATCACACTATTAACAAAAAGAAAAAAAAATTCATAATATAAAAAATAAACCATTAAAGATTATTAGTTATCTCCTCGGACAGGGTACAAATAAATATTAATTTAATCTTTTAAACTTTATTTATTTTTCGAACCCACATTTTAAATAATTCGATGTAGTGTTGCCCAAAATCGCTTTTGTTGAACTAAATTAGTCTGACTGTTGCAAGACCAAGACCAAGGCAGGTAAAAAAAGTCGTTTTTGTAAATAAAACTTAAGGCAAAATATTTAAAAATATACTAATACTTGACAATTTTAGTTACTATGAATAAAGAATTGGTATAATCAATATACTTTAGCATATAACTGTTCCAGTTTTTCATTCGGACTTAATTAGGTTTCCCCTATCTGAAAAATTATAGTAATATCTGTATATTAATAAGCTGATAGGTAACTGCAAGACTCTTGTCCAAGACCAAGACCAAGACAGATTGCGCAAGCCCAAGACATTTGGACAACACTAATTCAATGTTTCAAAATATGTAAATAAACGGCGTAATTGACCAACAGGTTTTACGCATTGATCTCCAATAAAAAACTTTTATTTTTCAAACATTTAAAATAAAGGATCGGGAGTAAAAAAAAAAACAAACATTTTTTTAATATTTTATTGTTATTGGTTTAAAAGAATTCAGAATATTTTAATCTGTTTTCTTTTGTATTCCAGTGATATTTTCCTTATTAGCAGATATAACTGTTCAACAGATTTGTGGTACAAAAAAATAAATTCGATAACAAGTATAACATATATCTTACTCATTTAAAAACTAATAAGATAATTATATTTTATTTCTGCGGTTTAACTAGTAATTTACTACTCTAACAAATACTGAAACAGTCGAAAGGAATTAACTGGTTTGTTTTTTCATTTGGTCTTTCAAATAATTAGTCTAAATTGAAATACTTTTGATTTCATTGGTACATTTTCCAATAACAATATTACTTCACAAATAAAAAAAACATAATTCACAATAATGAATAAATAACTTTTTATTTTCGTTATTCCAAACAATATTTTCCTACATAATTTTACAACATAATCTTAGTTTGTTATTTTAACTATTACTGAATTTAGAAAAGATGCACAAGCCTAATGCCAGTGTCTGTTCCGTGAATAAAAATGTAAATATTTTTTTACAAGACTTTAAGTGGATTCAATAGTAGGATCCATTACGAAAGGGAAATATTATATATCACATATTATTATACGTTATTTATGCATTTTCTCATGGCAATTCCGTTAAACAGTACTAAGTTTTACATTCTATTCAAAACGTTATTTCCCGTCTGTAGCTTATTATTAGATCCTATTCTTGGACGTTTTATATATTTATCTCTTTATGCTGTTAATAATTACTGCATGTACACCAATGCAAGATATATTGTGTTTTTTATAAGTTAGTCATTTAGGGAAGTAAAAACCATCGAAGGATAAGATCAAATCAAAGACAGAAGAATAATTAACATAGTGATTGTATTAACAGCTATTCAATAGCATTGAGAATATATAGTGGACAGAGCTACGAAATCGAAACGTTTAGATTGAAATAAAAAATAAAAAGGCAGGTATAAAAAATAATAATAATAAAGCTGTTAAATTATAAATAATTTATTGTGTACACATAAATTAAATGAATCGAATGGCAGAATGTTTTTGATATGATGGTAAATATATCCAAAACCTATCTGTACACTGGCAGCCATATTGGGTGATTAGTCTCTCTTAAGATGTGAAGAAATCGTGTGTATTTGGCGAGTGTCGTTTTTGATTTGTTGGTAAAATGGATAAGAGAATTTGCTATATAAGAAAATAACGGGATTGCGATTGCATAATCGTATAAAATATAACAATGTTTTAGAAATGTTGAATATTCCTTTTAGTGAGTCCACAATGAGTAAAACAGGAGTTAACGAGTGACATAAACGTTTCCAAGTCGGTGGTGAAAGACGTTAATGACGACTAGAACACTGGTCTGGACGCCTGAGGTGTTCAACAAACGACGACAACACGGAAAAAGTGAAAAAAAAAAAAAATGATTACAAACGATAGCTGAATCAAAATCAGAAGAGTTGGTGATATGTGGCGAAACGATTCGTTGAAACCACCATAATTTACCTACACGTACTTCAATACTTGTTAGTGATTTTTTAGCGAAAATCAACTCTGTAATTATGTCGCAGCCTCAATGACCCCTGTGAATTTTTCCGCTTTTCAAAAATAAACAGAACCTTAAAAGGCTCTCTTGTCCCATGCATCAAGAACTTGTTTCAAGAGCTATCACAATTACATTATATTCCAAAGATCGAGTTTCAGAAGTATTTCGGAAACTGGAATAAACATTGACACAAATGTATAATGTCTATCGGGAACTACTTCGAAGGATATAACACTGTTCTAGATGAATAAGTAAAATTGTTTTCAAAAATTATTATAATATAGAACTTCGGGAATTGTATACTGAACCAGACCTAGTCAGTTATGTTAAATCGAGTCGTATTAGATGGCTTGCGTACGTGGAAAGGATGGAAGAAGATTGGACCCGAAAAAACGAAAAGGCAAAAGAAGGAGATGAAGAGCTAGACTTAGATGGATCGATGATGTGGCGAAGATAGGAATCGGACAACGGAGAAGCTGCAGACAGAGAGGATTGGAGAGGCGTTGTTGGTGAGATCTGCAAGGCAAAGAAAGTAGGTAAGGGAGTTTTAAAAAATTACAATAACAGTAACATTTTAAATTCATAGCGTACGTCAGGTATCGTGTAGGATTAGGCTGTTATAAAATCACTTCTAACAAAGTGAGAAACAAATAAAAAATATCGTATAATCGGTTTTTAAAATTTTACTTAAAACATAGGTTCTTCGTACAAAACTGTTAATATGAAGTCATCAGAATGAATCTTTTATTTTTTTGTGTATTATTCAATTATTCGGATATATTTGATTATTTATAAAACAATTAAACCGTGCTTATAAAACAAGCATATATGATCCGAATTTAGATATTCCACAAACAATAATATTTGAATGGTTATTTTCCTATGCTAAGGGAGTGGGGTAGTTCAGTGATAGGGTACCGTATTTCCAATGCTAAAGGTCCCAGGTTCGAATCCCGGCTCATGGCAGAAAAATTATTTATTCTGTTTCATTGGCCGAGGGCGACCCTGGGTTAATAGACCCTCCTGCGGCACGCCCAGCCTCTATAAAGTGGGTACCCTTAATTAAAATAATTAATTATGGAGAAAAACCTGGCGGTTGGGCGTGATCTCGGTCAAATCACCTCCTTGCACAACCGCAGATCAAGAAACAGTACTTTCCCTAAATAGTACTGAACAGAAAACTCTTCATGGGTTGTTGCGGTAATTTTTTTTTTCATTTCCCTATGCTAGTATTCTTGTTTCTTGTTTTTGATGTTTTCTATTTAAATTTAAAAAAAGTTGTGATTAGCGATAGTTTCGCTATTAGGTAAGTTAGATAATAGTGTTTTCAGTAGTTGGTGAAATGTCTAAAAGCACCTTAACGCGAATAAAAGACGTGGCACAGCTGGCTAATGATTAAACATACGAGAAACAGAAAGCAAAGAGGATTTTTAATTAACAACATTTACGTGAGAATTCGATAATAACAAAATAATTACCTTCATATCGTAAGCTGGCCGCCCGGGTACTGACTAAGGAAGGCTGAGGTTAACAGGTCAGCAGAAATACGGTCAGCCGTGTCGGATTTCCAAATATATCGGTCGCTCTTCGATTAGATATTTGATCCGATATTTAAAATAGCCTCCGATCACGTCGAAAATATCTATTTATCTAGATTAGATCGATACTATTTCTAATAATAAAATATTCAAATCTTCTTTGTAATTGGGATTTAAAACATAGGACAGATGCTACCTGATCGGTAGGAATATCATTGACATCATATTTTCATATGCCCTAATTTTAAATAAGAAAAGGGGAGATGAGATAGATAAATAAAATTGGAACAAAATCCAGTAACAGATATAGCGTGACTTTGAAAATGAATAATTTCATCTATCAAAAAAAGTTAATTTACAGTTTAAAAAGATTTTAGATTATGAGGAAATGTAGGTTATACATTAAAAATGAATGAATTTTTTTTGTATCATATTAAATGGAAAATATAACCAACGCATACTAAGATATACATGGTGAATATCATTTCTAAGTTAGTCACTTTATCTGTTGCGAAGGAAGCGATAACTAAAAAAAAAAAAAAGTTATAATAATTACTTACAATTACTTTAGTGTAAACAAGACAACATTTGCTTTAAATGAAAGTGGAGTTTGTAATTCGTATAAAGTTACAACGGCCTTCTGAGCGATTAAACTAAGCTCGGTTTAAATATATATATATATATATATATATATATATATATATATATATATATATATATATATATATATATATATATATATATATATATATATATTATTGGCGACTTTTTTTTTATCAACCCCAATTATACTACAGTTACCCCACTCCTAAAAAAACTTTCTTGTTCAATAAGGTTTAAGCCCACCCATACTGATTTAACAGAGGGCATGTAAAGAAATTCCACAATAAAGGTGACTTACTTGGGAAAACACAAAACCTGAATATCCAGATTTTTCAATTTTTTATACAAGGTAAAATAATAATAATTTTGTAACAAAAAAATGAGCAGATACGAGATATGGACACATAAAACTTCTAATTGGCTACCATTCTCAAACGAAATATCGGGTGGTAATTTCGAGTTCCGAAGATCATCCATCCTAATGTAACTTAGGAAAAGATAAAATAACAGCGACCTGTGAATGTTCTGGTATCCAAATATTAGTAAAACATGTTCAACAAGACTGCAACATATTCAAGAATTAAGGTAAATAATGGGCCTGCCAGCAAAGCTAAAGAAAATGAAAAAAGTAAAAAAAATTAAAAAAAAAAAAATGAAAGCTTCTGATCTTCGAAATAAGTAAAATTTTAAAACAAGTTTAGGATAAAGTTGTTTCCAATGACCATGTACGATGGAATTAATATTCCCACATGAAAGTATAAAGTACAATGGAAAGCAGACTTTATAATTGATGTTTATAAATAATTTATGTTTACCTACAATTTGATACCGAATTTGAAGCATTGCTATCTGGACTTCCAAAATATTAGAAAGATGAACGCCTCCACGTTGTTCCGAAAAACGATCTTAACTTGAATTAGTTGAAACTATAAGGAAATAGTTCATAAGCAAGGGGAATATATATATATATATATATATATAAGTTAGCTGTATATAAGCCATAAATAATAATAAGAACTATGTTACTGATAGGATTAACAAAACATTGTAAGTGAAAACAAACTGTTACTATATATATAGGATGAAGTAAATAATAAAGTTAGTTGCTCACGAACCTGTGTACTGTTACTATGCCCTAAAACCCTTTTTTTTCGATCAGTCTTTCAGTCTAATCGTAAGTGGTGCCGAAAGCCGGGAGGAATTCCGAATTTTATCGCGCGGCTAATAGTATCGTGAATTTCGGAAAAATCACTTGGCGAACTCACACAAGCTTCTAATCAATTGATAATAATTATGATGGAAGAAGAATTGAAGAAGCTAGAGTACCAACTTGCTCAGGCTGCAGTGGAGAGACAGAAATTGGAAGCGGAGCGTCAGAAACTGGAAACGCAGCTATCGAAAGCGACCGAAAACACGCAGATCGAGTTGCTTAAGATAAGGACGCAGAACTCGGCATTTATTCACGAGGTAATTAGCCAGTTAGAACCGTTCACAGGTGTAGTAGGTGACCTCGAACATTTTATCAAAGGTGCTGACCAGATTAAAACTTTGATTACCGCCAGACAGGAGGCAGGCACGTTGCTGGAGTCTGACGTGCGAATATTGGAAGCCTCTTTGATTGGTCGTATCTCGCGGCGAGTTTTAAACGCCGTACAGGGCGATTTGACGGTCTCCTGGGAGACGCTGAAGATACGGCTCAAGAAGTTATACGGCGGTGGCAGGTGGACCCCGGAAGAGGATGTTTTCTACTTGTTTAAAGAGCGTAGAACCCAGGGCCAATCGGAGGGCGAGTTCGCCGAAAAGTTATTGGTATTATACAATAGACTGACGGAGAAGATGGTGGAAACGTGCGGCCAGGCGGAAGGAGCCCAGAAGATGGAATTTCTAAGGGGTGTGCTAAAGGTGCAACTAAACCATTATGTGGACCGTCCGGGATCACTACCCAGAGACCGCGATTTTATCGAATGCGCCCACGACCTGGTCGATGCGAGGGAGCGGAATGAAACCCGCTTCGAAAAACCGGAAGCGGAATGGACGGAAGTGAGATCACCGAGAAGGCGACAACGCAGTATTACGAGGAGGAATAACACTAACGGAGGCTTCGAAAAGCGACCAAGCAAAGGCTTCGAAGACGGAAGACGGAAGCCGGGGCGCCGTTGCTACGAATGCAATCGTACAGGGCACGTAGCGGCCCAATGTAAGCTCACGAGGTGCTACGAGTGCGGCAGACAGGGGCACGTTGCGAGAGAATGTCCAAGGCGCAACCCCCGACCGAACAGAAGGGAAGCACAGCATGAGCCCATGGAGATCAACAACCAGGACTGGAGCGGAAGACGGACTGGTAGGAGAGGCGGGGGACGCTACACCAGCGGAGAATCCTCGGAGGACGAAAGCATCCGGTCTGGGCGCAGTCGTCCGACTACGAGAAGGCAAGAGGTGAGTGGGGGGAATCCCTGGAGGGGGGGATCGTCAGGAACGGAGGTAGCGGTGGGACGCGCGCGCTCGGACTGAGGACGCGGCAACGGGAGGGGCAACCGACCGGGGGGTTTAATTCTTAACAACAGCGCGAATACAGGACAGCGGACAAGGTTGCCCGTGGCGAGACTGAGGGAATCCGGCATCAAATTTCTTATTGACACGGGGAGTACGAATTCCTTAATCAATATAGGGGCGGCGGAAAAACTGGGAATCTGGGCAAAACGGGAACGATGCGACTGCGCGGTGTCAACGATTCATGGCAGGGGGCAAACGCTAGGGGAGACACTTTTTGACCTCAAGGAACTCACGGGACGTGACTCGCGGTTCACGATACACATAATTTCGCAGTTGATGCAGGGTCAGGATCTAATAGTCGGGTGCGACATTTTAAACCACGTTGGGTTTAGTATTAAGAATAGGAACGAGACATGGCGGTATAGGATAGGGGAACGATACTACGAGGTAAAGATGATAGGAAGTAGGGGACTCATGGAAGTCGGGGCCGTGGAATGCATCAAAGACTCGCTAGCAAACTTAGTCGCGCAAAACAAGGATTTATTCTACCGCGAAAACGAGTACCTACCAACCACGGGTCGAACGGTGCATAGAATAAATCTGAAGTCGGAAGCTGCAGTTTACGTTAAAAATCGGCGTTACCCGCAAGCTATGAGAGAGATTATCGGGGAACAATTGGCAGAACTCCTTAAGCAGGGCATTATTAGACAGAGTAATTCCCCCTTTAATAGCCCTCTGTGGGTGGTAGAAAAGAAGCAGGGCGGCAACGCGAAACAGTATCGAGTCGTAGTTGACTACAGGAAACTGAACGAGGCGACTAAGGACGAGAGGTATCCCCTTCCTCGGGTCGACGATATTCTTGATCGACTGTCAGGGGCGACTATTTTTAGCACGCTGGACTTAAAGAGCGGGTATCACCAGGGCCGGATGGCAGAGGAGGATATTGGTAAGACGGCTTTTTCGTGGGAAAGGGGACACTTCGAATTCGTTCGAATGCCGTTCGGGCTAAAAGGGGCCCCACTGACGTTCCAACGCCTTATGGACGAGCTACAGCGAGGACTGGGAGAATCCTACTCACAGGTCTATATGGACGACCTCATCGTTTTTAGTGAAACTGAGGAGGACCACGTGCAACACCTCAAACGCGTTTTTGACAGGGTGCGCGAATTCGGCCTAAAGTTATCTCGGGAAAAGTCTCAATTCGGGTTACGAGAAATCAGGTTTCTAGGACACGTAGTCTCACGGAACGGGGTACAGCCGGACCCGCAGCGGGTAAAGGCCATCCTGGAAGCACCATTACCTAAGAATGCCCGAGGGGTCAGGCGATTTTTGGGTATGATAAATTACTATCGGAAGTTTATACCCGGAATAGCGGAACTTACGCATCCATTGACCGAAACATTGAAAAAAGGGAGACGGTTTCAATTAGGTCCAGACCAGCTAGCGTGCATTAAGAAATGTCGGGAGATTTTGACCACTCGGCCACTACTAGCTTTCCCCGATTTTGCTAAATTGTTCAAAATCACCACAGACGCCAGCGAGGTAGCTATCGGGGCCGTGCTCTCTCAGAATTTCGAAGGTGGCGAGAAACCACTAGCATACGCGGGGCGGAAGTTGAACGAAGCAGAACAACGTTATAGTGCAATCGAGCGCGAGCTTTTGGCGGTAGTATGGGCCGTGGAATACTTCCGACCATACGTGTACGGAAGACGGTTTGAGTTACTGACCGATCATAAGCCTTTATTGCACCTCGGAACTCTTAAAGAATCTTCTGCACGGGTATCACGGTGGAAGGAGCGTCTAGCGGTTTACGACTTCCACGTAATACATAAAAAGGGCGTCGACAACGCGGTTGCCGATTGGTTATCACGAGACCTAGTAGTAAACGCGATCGAGGACGAGGAGGTCCTGACAGAACCATTTGCGCTACGATATCTACGCGAGTGGGCGGAAGGCGGACCAGAGATTCCTTTAGTCCAGAGTGAGGCCGAGGAAATTGCTACACCGACGGACAGACCCGCGGAACTGCCCGAAGTAGACGAAATCATTAACGATAAAAGACTGCAGATCATTATCAAATCAAAGCAGGACTCCGGAATAGAAACCAGGGCGAGCACGTATGAAGGGTTGTCAACTATATTAGTTCGCACCCCCGCATCTATAGACGAAAACGCGTTAGAACGTATATTCGTGGAATTCAGTAACCCAGGACGGAATTGCTATGTCTACGTGGGTAATCGGATGATTGCGGAAAAATTGAAGCGGTTATGGCGCCAGGAAAGGATAGGAATGGGGTACACGCTAGTGCGGTGTTTACGTCAGGTAGAAACGATTACAGAACCAGCGGCACAACAGAACCTGGTAACGGAACATCATTCTGGGAAAACAAATCACCGAGGAATAGAGGAGACTGTTCGGGCATTGAAATTGCTCTATTATTGGAAAGGTATGGGCCGTACCGTACGGGATTGTGTAGCACAGTGCGAGGTCTGCCAAAGAGCGAAGTACGATCGTCAACCTCCGGTAGCCGAACAGGTAGTCACCCCTACCGCTACAGAACCCCTGCGCTCCCTACAGGTAGACGTTTATTCCAACGAGGGGCAATCATGGGTAACGGCGATAGACCCGTTCAGTAAAATTGCAATGGCCTATCCCATTGAGTCGAAAACTCCTGGGGCAGTTTGGGAAGGGATCTTGCAATGGTGCGCATTTTACGGTGTCCCAGACGAAATCGTCTCAGATTGCGGTAGAGAGTTCGATAACTCTCTAATTCGAGATGAGAGCAAGATATTGGGCATTAATTGGCGGTTGAACACCCCACATCACATTAAGGGAAGGGGCGCCGTGGAACGGCTCCACAATACGCTAGGCGAACACTTGCGGCTGCTCAAGTTAGGTCGTAACCTCGATCCATTCGATGCTATGCCACGTGCTGTCATAGCCTACAATAATACTATTCATGCCGCGACGGGATTATCACCAGTCGAAATTGTGTTCGGACAGAGGCGACGGGATAGAGGGGATCTCATCACGGTTAACAATAACGACCTTAGAGCTAGCATGTATCAGGCGAGAGTAGGGCGGCAAACCACGTGGGCGAAGGTACGAGAAAAATTAGTTCGAGAGAAGCATACCCGGGTGGCTAAGGCAAATAACCGACCCATAGTTTATAGAAAGGGCCCGTTAGCGCTGGGAACCATAGTGTATAGACGATTACGGACCGCTCGCACTAAAACAGCCGCGAGATATGAGGGACCTTATAAAGTCATCACCATACGGGAGAATAATCTATTTACTATCAGGGATGTAAATTACCCGTTTCGGTCACGTACGGTACACCTCGAAGAACTTCGGGTACCCCAGGTCATGCCAGAAAACGAGACGGACGGCGGCGCCCAGCCTGGACCATCTCACGGCTAGGAAGTTTTCTTTTCTTATTTTTCATTTTTATGTTTTAGCAATCTTGATTAATCTTCGTTAGATAGCATTATAGAAGTAGAGTGGAAATTTTTTTTTTCTTTTGTTAAATTTCATTGTATATAGCTTAAGGTATTGTATTTTAGGATATCTGTATTTTCTTTCGTTTTAGGTATAAGTATGTTAAGCAAGTGAATCTGCTACTTATTTTTTTTTTTTTTGCTCTTTTGGAAGTGTTTGAATTGTGTTTGATGTTCTATTTTTTTTTTATTATTTTATTTGTTATTATTATAAGTTCCTCCATACGAAGGAACTGGAGGGAGGGAGTTAGCTGTATATAAGCCATAAATAATAATAAGAACTATGTTACTGATAGGATTAACAAAACATTGTAAGTGAAAACAAACTGTTACTATATATATAGGATGAAGTAAATAATAAAGTTAGTTGCTCACGAACCTGTGTACTGTTACTATGCCCTAAAACCCTTTTTTTTCGATCAGTCTTTCAGTCTAATCGTAAGTTATATATATATATATATATATATATATATATATATATATATATATTGATTTTAAGGGGGAAATTATATATCTGTCCAAAGCTATGAAATCTGAATAAATTGCATAACAAACCAAAGAGAAAAAAAAATCGTTAAACGAAACTCTCTGAACTTCTGGTCTATAAATAAATGAAATTTTAAAACCGACACATATAAAAAGAATTAAACATTACTGTCTAAGATACTACAACTAATTACCGAAGTACCATGGTACGTTAATAACAACACTTTACAAATGCCAAAAGTCAATGAACACATAGAAGTTACCCCAAATGATTTCATAACAAGTTAAATAGACAATCCAACCAGCTTATATAAGAAATGACCACAACTATTATGCCAGAGAACTGAAAAGAGGATGGATGAGAGATCCACAAATATAATGTTTTAGTAAATAAAAGCAATGGAAGTCGGTCTCCCTGGGTATTGATTTTCCACATGCCTATCAAGACTTTTTAAAATTTTATTTATTATGAACTATAATTTTTTTTTTATTCATGATTATGTCAGCACATCTGCTGATTGTCAATAGTTGTGACAGTTGCCTATTAATAAATGAAAGTGCAAAAAAAAAAATTTTAAAAGAACCAATGCCTTCCATAGAGTTTAATAATTTGAATACATAAGTCATTTTAATAATAAATATATCTTTAGTACAGTTAACTAATTTGTTTAAAAAGTTTTGTACTTTAGCATTATTTTTTCTAATAAACAAATATATTATTCTATTTTTTCAAACTTTAAAACTAACAAAGTTAAAATCAACAACTGAGTACACTGAGAGAGGAAAACGTTATAACTGTGAACTAAACGACTACCTCCGAGAACCGCAAGATGGCGCTAAACTCTGATAAAGCCTTCTAGAAGCGCCGCGGCATTATGTTAATTTCGTATAATTGTCTTTCAAATAAAAACAAGACGAAAATCATTGTTCTAAAATATCGACGAAACACCTTGCATATACTTATTAATGAAAAAAGTCAGAGTAGTAAGAGAGAAAAGAAGAAAATATATGACTGGTCAATTATTCCAAAATGTTCAGTATATATAAAAAATAAACCACTGAATAAGGAAAATATCAATAAAACAAAGATTTCTGAGATGATTTCATTTTGGATTAATACATGGACGGAAATTCAACTAATGCTTGTTCAAATGCAACTTATGCTTATATAATGATTATTCCACCAGCTAATCAATACTTTTCATATCTTAATTTGCATAACTTTCCAACAATTCAAAGTGTGATTTGAAAAAAAGTTCACCAACTGCAGGTTTAATAACCTATTTACATAATTTAAATTGAATAATCGATTTTGAAATTGTAACGATTAGGACCTGAGAGGAAAAAGTGAACTATCCATATACAAGAGGAAGCACTTTCTCACTCGTTTCACGGATACATAGAATATCAAAGGAAGTATATTTCTTAATAATTAAACTAAATGGTTTGAGAAATTTAAATGTGGTAACATTGGATAATTATATATTTTTTCATAAATGTAAAGGTGAGTTTAGTTAGACATCCCACAAACTGTGAGAAACAAAATTACCTAACTTAATCAATAGTGATATGAGCTCTAAGCCCAACTTTTTTCAAATTTCTCATGTTAGAACACTAGCAGAGGGAAAAACCATTTACATATTAGTGATTTCCATAGATTATGAAATGTCTAAACTTAAGGTGATCAATGATTGATTTATAACCTTAAAAGTGCCAAACGCCATATAGTTCAAGTCGTCAGTATATTGCAAAAAATCATTGAGTGACATTTCATAACCTTAATTAATTGAAAAATTACAAGAATTATCCCTTTATGAAATAAGAAAATTGTGTGCTACATGCATACACCTCAACTGTTTTTATTTCCATAAAATAACTCGAAATTCACAAAAACGTATTCGAAAGTTAACCTATATCAAAACTGCACTTGGTAACTTTTAGGAATAAACCGATGATTTATATGAGAGACAAACTATAGAGAGAAAATAAAAAGAAGGAAAAGTCAAACTAAACTACGTTAACTGGGACTTACATCATTCGTATCGTAATGTGGCTGCCCTTTTTCTGAAATGAGTCGGTGTTGATCCTGAGGGACTCTCTTCGGCTTTCGAATGACCATGGCCAACTATCGCACCTCTAGACGGACTGCTCATCGACTGAACAAGCGTCACGGAAGCAGAAAGCTACCGAGCTACCATTGCCCTATTGACACAGATCGGATCAGTCAATAATGAGTATTTACACGGATGGAACAGTACATAGAAGCACCTGTACATAGAGCAAACATGGCAGAGTGTGTCCCCTATCTAGGTGGCGGGGGGAAGTGAGATAGGGCCGTGGGGGTGATAAGAGTGACAAGGGATCGCCTTTAATGGGGGCTGCCCACCTGTTCGCTTGTCCCAAATAATGCATAGCAAATCAGATAGCGTACAAATGCTATCTACGTCCATGTTTAAATGAGGTCAAGAGGTTTTTATTCAAAATACAACAATAAAACAAAATTCTCACGGAATCGGGGATCTCGAAAATGTGAGACAAATATTATTTTTAAATCCAAAAAAAATTGCAAGTAAAAACAAAAACATTGCATGCAGCTCGTATTTTCCTTTCATTTTTGTTTGAACAGTAACTTCCTACCTACACCAAATTATTCTTAAGCTAGTCAAATTTTCAATTTTACTAAAATGACTCACATACAAACTTCCTCAAACAAGGGATGGCCAAAGATAGTCGATAATTTAGATATTTTTATCCCGATATTTATTATAATTGGTTGATATTTTATTTATTATTTAAGATTGTTCAGCTATAAGGTTCCAATCCAGATTTCACCATGATTGTTTTACTTATTAGGTCTAGCGTCTTTGTTCGAGAAAATGTAAATGATATATTCAGAGAATATATGTATATTTTTAAAATTAATTATTCCATAGTTTTGTCAATTCAGGACAGAAAAACGTTGTATAAGAAGAATATAGAGATATCATATCTCAAATCAAAGTATTAGAAAACTAATTGGAGATATATGTTGAACTACGTTGGAGTTATGTCCCATTGGAGTTATTATACAAAGATAACTATTTGAAATTAATTTGCAATTATTTACTATTTGAAGTCAGGATTGCAATTATTTTGTACAGAACCTACGGGATAAATCTTTCGTCTTCTCTCTCCAAAAATGGGCTCTAAGCTAGATTTATTATTATATCACGATATATATTTATATGACGTATACATATAGATTTATATAACTCTTCTACATGAAGTTTATAGGAAACTAGCTGATTTACCCGTCGTTGACGGGTACTCAGTTAAAATTTGAGAATCTTTTTTTGAAATGGCTTTTGTGTTATGGGAGAAATCTAAAGTTAATTTCATAAAATTGGGTGGAGGGGGGAAGGGTAGAGAGAGTTGTTTTGAAATTTTTTATAGCGGGGCTTATGTCAAGATTTCGCAACAGTCATAATAAAAACTTTGTTATTCGGCTATTTGTTTAGGTGCCACACAACTAAACTGACCACCACAGATCCATTATAATTTTTTTTTTTCTTTATACTTTTATTATGATATTTACAACTGTATTAGTATAAATACATCAAGTAAATTTGTACAGAGAAATATTATTACATGAAACACGCTTGTTGAGAAACTACCCACTGGTAGCACTCTAATATTATAATTTTTAAAGTGTTTAATTTTCATTTATGATGAAGCGAGGAGATTGTGGAGTCAATTGAAATAATCAAAAAGAGCTGTAGTCTCTCCACTTCTTTAAGCTCCGCTGAGATTATCGCTGGCAAAACAACATTGGGGATTGAGTCATCTACATCCGTGTAAAATTAGAACTTTATCTGAATATTGTGGCGGGCGGAGTGAAATTTTATTCTGATTTCCACCTAATCCATTTGTTTAATCCTAAAAATGTATACGACAACATTTGTTAGGCTCGGGAAGTTGAATTGAACGATACCTTGAACGGGAAGATAGGTCAAAGTTGAGAAATGATTCTGTTTCACCCATGGTTTAAGCAATTACGTGTTACAAATGTTCGGTATTTTGGATTTTCCCATCGAGCTGTGATAATTTTTTCCATCAGTTGAGTAGTACAACTTTTAAATGTGGCTCGCGGCATAGTAGGCTGGGATGAAAATCGAAGTAAGTAACTGCCTAACCAGGATCTCTAGACAAATTACTCAAGAATTCATAACTTTGGTTCTACTCAACATTTTATTTTCATTTAAAGCCTATGTTTTAAGTCAAGCAAACTTAAATATAAAGTCAAATTTCAAAAGTCTACCATTAGCTATTGCTGAGCTTACTCCTGACAAAATTTCGTTGAACAATGCGGACATACAGACAGAGAAAATTTTTTTAAAAAGGATTTGGTATCCGTAAAGTATGAAACGGAAAGATATCATAAAACGGATTGATTCTTTTCAAAGTACAGAAAAAACTTTTATTTTATTTATATAGATTTAATGGTCTTTCAAATTTATCTAACGGAAACAGCTATTTCATTTGTATTTCTGAACGCTGTAGAAAATTACGTAATGGAACTCCAAATTCAGATTAAGTATCCCTAAAAACATTAAAAAAATGAAGAGAAAACAATTATTCGAATTTGTTCTATATTCAACTACTATTGGACTTGGACGTTTTCAAAACGCAACCGAGTACTTCGTCAGTCAATGTGAATTCTCTTTTAGGAACACATTCTTTACATCATCTCAAATATCAACTGTCAGTTCGTCAGTTAAATGAAACGTCAAATTTCGCCAATTTAATTTTAATTTTCGTAATGAAAGCAACTGCTTTCAACCGACTGACCGGAGTTGTGTTTTCAGATGAGGTTTATCAAGAATTTAAAAATTGTTATTAGCTTCAAGTCCTTCAATTAAAAGAAATGGTCGGTAGCCCCTATTCTATAGAGGATTATTCGCCTTTCATTCCCTGGTCGGAGTACATGTCGATCTTAAACCAAATAAGCAGATAAACCCGGTTGTATCCCACGCCGAGGAAAGCCGATAGTGGGATTCCATCTACAGAAAAGATTTAAAACCATTGTAAGCTAATTTATCCATCTCAAGATGGCTAGATTTGCACATCCTATCAACAATGTTTCTAATTTTGAAATGGGATTTAAAGTGATGGTTAAAAATATAATTATTGATTCATAGATTAGACAAATATTACTTTATGATGGAATTTTGAATAATAGCTTATTACAAAGAAGATAAAATTTTAAAAATTTCCCTTCCTTACAGTATACAGGTATGATTTTTAGTTTCTGAGATATTTTAATCCGAAAGCGAAAACACTTCAAAAATTTACTGGTGCGCTTAAAGTAGAAAAGAGCCCTTTTTTTTTTAATTAGCCATAATAATAAGAAATTATGCGATCCTATTTGATTTACTGTTGCACTCGATATAGTTTCGACAAATTACTGACTCCCTTTACAGAGGTAATATAAAAAAATGATGGAGTTTTTGTTAGAAATATAGCAAATAGATTTCAATCTACATTATTAATCACATATTTTAGTTATCATAAACCTGTTGTATCATTTTTAGATTATAATATAAATGACGATCAGTCAGAGCAAAGTTTACTAGAGCAATTTATACACAATTGAGTTCACTTCTTTCGAAAAATTCAAAACTAAAACTTAGACAGAAATTGAACACATACAATTACTTACTAAAACCTATTTGGACTTACGCATCACAGACATTTGGAACTGCTAGAAAGACTCACTTTAACAAACTTCAAATCTTTCAAGCAAAAACATTCAGAACAATTACAAAAGCACCTTGGTACGTTAGCAACATAACTTTACATACTGACCTCCATATGCCGACTGTTAACGAACTCATTACAAACGGTTCCATGACAACTTACAAGGACATCCTAATACACTTATAAATGACATGGCCACTACGAATATGCCAGGTAACGTCTGTAGGAGACTGAAGAGGAGCTGGATGAGGGACCTCCTCGCCTAATGTAGATATCACGTCGAGTGAGATGCCGCTGGGTACTGATCCTCCTCATGCCTTTCATGACATTATATTTTGCAATCGACCTCACATTCACTGGTTGTCATTAGCATTATGACAGGTGTGAATAAAAAAATTAAAGCTAAAAAAAAAAAATGTTTGAAATTGATGTTTTCATTTCTATGGTGTGGTATAAAACATACGTCACAATTGTTTTTTAAACAATAATTTAATTTTTTTTATTTATATACTGAAAAATAATGGATCGAAAAAAAAAAAATGCAATAACATCCTTTAATTACGACAAAGAAGCTCAAAATTACTATAGCTAGAAATTTTAATAGCTGGACCCTTACCTCAAATAGCAAGCAGCTCTAAACATAACAAGCCACGCTATACAACTGGAGCCTCAACACAAACAAAAAAATCGACCTCATCGCAGGCGAAGGTTTGATTGTAAATTTCATAAGTGTATGTTGTTAGGAATAAGAAGAACGTTGTCTGCCGTTCTATTACAATCTATCGGGAGATTACCCATTTTGTTCAGAGTAAGTGACATAGATTAAAATAATTGATATTCACTGGACGGAAAATTTGATGCTATAAAACTTTGATTCTATGGGTTTTTCCTCTTAGGGAACTCATTTCCTAGTTACAGGAATATTTATAGTAATTTGTCTGTTTTTGAAAAATTTGGTAAAAATCAGCGTTGGTTGACCGTTGTTTTATATCTTACCACGTGACCAAATTACCAAGTATATGTACTTGTAAGTTGTATAATTATATGTACTTATTCGATGCACAATATAACGTTCTTTAATTTATTAAAGAGTACATTTTTCGCTTTGATACATCGTTTATGAAATATAGGTGAAAAATATCGAAAACATCTGACTTTTTTAGCTGTAAAGAGTTTTTCCTTGGTGGCCCGTGTTAGCAATTTTGTTTTTAACATGCCTAAACGCATATATACAAGTTAAAAAAATAAAAACCTTTCTCATATTTTTGATAATGGGTTTCCCGTTTCAATCTTCAAATTACTGGCCTAATATTATTTGAATCAGCCGCCATTTTGAAAGTAGCGGCTCTGGAACGGCAGACAAGTTTCGTTTTACTCAGAATATCATACACTTTCGTAATTTAAAAACAAAACCTTCGCTTGCGATAAGGTCGATTTTTGGGCCCTGGCTCCAGGCCTATAATAGGAACAACAGGTGATCTATTAGTAATAATGGTTAGATAAAATCATGTAGAACTTGGCCTGTGTTCAATTTCGTTCTAACATGAAATGAATTGTTGCCCTTGCTCGTTTTGTATAGCTACCTTAGTAGTGTAATAACCTGTACAGGTCCGGAACAATCAGGGTGGGTATAACTTTACGACCAAATCGCAGCCAGACAAAGTACTACAAAGATAAGTGTAAATCGCTGACATTGAAAAATATGCCACGCAAATTGCCTTGTTGAATGAAAAAAAAAAAACAACTGAAGTTATTAATTTTATGTTAAAGGATAGTTTTTATTTTATTTTTTTTATAAGAGGGATTGCAGTCATAGAGGAACACTAAACTACTAAATATACCTATTTTGTTTGTGCCGACGTTGCCACGTTACCTTCAAACCTTCGTCAGGACTGCTTGTTCAAAGGATATCGGACGAGTGTAAAAATTTGTTTATTGTTAAAAACATACTATCACAGTATGGACATGGGATTATAGAAAGGTAAGATTACATTCACACTTTAATTTATTGAAAATGGATGTTTATTTTGATAATAACATTTTCATACTTTATACAATTACAAACACCAACTTACATTTAAAAACGTATATATCCTTATCACTCAAATACCGTAAAGTCACCGACACCAATAAATTATAATCCAATTGATTTATGATTACTATATAAATTACAGGAAGGATCAGGTTATATCATCCGTTAAGCCTTGAATAAATTTATTGGCTTATTTTGTTTATGTTTTTTATAGCAAATTTGAGTTAGTTAAGAAAACTCAGACAGGCGGGTCTTCAGCTCTTGAACTGATTAAAGAAAAATTGGAGAAAAAAATTCTTTTCAACTTGAGCATCCACAAAAAAGGGCAGGAGGAGGACCATTATCCTCCATTCTCTAAATAATTTGAAAGAAAATAAAACACAATATAATAAAAAAGATTTGCCGAAAATCCAAGACAAATATTTTTGTAATAACAAGGAACTACTTAGCATAGGATTATAGTTTGAAATCATTTATCTAAATGAAATTTTCCTATATTCAATAATACGAAAGCTGCGTACGCGCTTTTCAACGAGTCCTGATCGTATGATAGCCATTTCATTTGTTGGTGTGTATGGGATATATATAATACTATCATACCATTTACGATTACTGATACGTGAGAAGTGACCTAAGGAACGTTCGGAAACAGGATTTTTGCCAGGAGGGGCAAGCCTAATTTTGCAATCCCTTCTTTAACCTCTCCTCTCCCCCACGCTATTAAAGTATTTTTGATAACGTATTTAAAAATAAATATCATCATCAGATAATATTCAGGCTCGCGCCATCGACTGAAATCAGATCAAACCAACCAAGTAGATAACAAATTTTTAACTTAACAAATTTCTAAATCTGGTGTCCTCTGAATTCTGGCGCCCGGAATTTTAACCCCATTTGACTCTCCTTAGTCCCGGAAGAATAAGAAAGGTTCCTAAAAATAAGAAAAACTTAAACGCTGATTTTGAAGGAATCAAAGGATAAATAAAACAAATAGTAAAATGAGGAGATAATATAAAGAATATACATATATTTAGTCTAAAAGAGTAATGGCGTAATAATTAAAAAACGATAAGCCACGGAAGAAATAAGGAACGTGAGAATTGAACAGAAATATTTTTGATAATTTATTTAGCCACCGTCATATGAAACTTATTGAGAGATTAAGACGTATTAAAGAAGGAATGCTCTTTTGTAAATAAGTAAATATGTTCCAAGAAGACCTAGCAGGATTTATCAAATATAAGGTTCTTTATTTTTCTTTTAGTTCAAATTAATTCTTAAAAAAAGAAACCATAGAATATAAGGGTGATTCTCATTTATGAGCAAGTTTTAGTCTATTACAACTTTTACGTGATTAATTAAGTCTAACTTGATTTTTTTCCCCACTGCTATACGGTGAAAAAAATATTTCTTCATAATGAAATATTAAAAATTAAAATATTAAAGAATAATGTGATTTTATAATTACTGAAGCTACTAAAATTTCATTACTACGTATTGTCCTACTCTCAGTTTTCTAGTATTTTTTTTTTTCTTTCGAAACCTATATAAAATGACAGTGAAATTTATTTCCACGCCTAAAGAATAATTAAGGCATTTTGATTTATATATATTTTTTTACTTTTAACAGTGAAGTTTGTATTTTCGAACATTGTCCCATCGCTTTAATGTCATTGCCAAGCAGAAAAAAACATAACATCAGATATTTAAGCGTGAAAAAGAGGGAACAGCGTTGAAATTTCTTCAGTGTTCCATGGAGTTAAAGGAAAGCCACCAACCTATAGACCGACAAGTTGAGGAACCTCCCTCTACCCATCCGTTTCTTCTATGGTGATCATGTACCTTTATTGCTGTCATGTTTGTAGTAAGTCAATTGGAAACAAACAAAATTTTAATACTGGTTACACAGCCATTTTAGCCGAATAAAATACGTGAAAATGTCATTATCAAGTTGAAAATTAGTGATTAATCATTCCCCACCCAAATGATTAGCTTAACTCACTTTAATTACTGAGCAAAATACGCTTTTGATCTTCGCCATTTGCTCAGATAACAAGCTGAGCAGCAATAGAAGGTGAGATATTTAAAAAAATTGTATTTAAATGTCGTTAAAATTATTAAAATTTTATCATGAAAATTGCCCATAATCTCAGAACAACCCATGAATGAAAGTAGAGGAAATTTTAATTATGGAGTGCAACGCAGTTTTCTAACATCTTCAGTCTTATTGCTCTTTCGGCTTTAAGTAATTTATTGAATACAGCTGTTTATTACAATGATCAACTGAATAGAAATTATGAAGTTCGAATAGAAAGAAACTGAACTTGAACTTGACAGAATATTTCAAGACTTCTAGGCAGGGCTTACGAGAAAATAAACGTTAATTTAAAAGCCCTGTTGAAACAATTCATTCAGCCAAAAAGTCAATATAGAAAATAGTAATTGAGCAATATTTTCTTCTCTGGTCAAACAAACTACACATACATAAGAACCAAATAATTCATTTAAGATAAACTATGTATGAAACTAAGCCCAATACTGTTTATTTCTCATTTAAAGTAATTTTTTTTTAAGAAGTCAAATAAGTAAATGTAAGCTTTTACAATAAACCAAGAACATTATTACAAACATGTTCCTCACAACTTTTATTTTTAAAACTTTTTTCCAAAGAAGTTTCATAAAAACAGTTAAAATGTAATTTTTTTTATAAAAGTTCTATAGAAGTTTCAGCCTCTGCTAAAAAGCAATTTTTAATTCCCTAACGTTTAAATTGTTTATCGCGGGTCGTTACAAAAGAAAAAAAAAAAAAAAATCTTCATTTAGAACTTAAAATAGTTACGCTGATTTTAGTTTTGAAAGATAATTTTAAAGGTAACCACGCAGATGATAAGAAAACATTATTTACCCTTAAAAAAAATATATTTGCGGCGACTTATTAACGGAAATGTTAAAAAAACAAACGATTTTCCTACTAAATTTGGGAAGCGAAGCGAGCCTTCAAAGAACACGCGAACGTAACCTAACAACAATTATAATTTTTTATCCAAACAAAAATCTTTCCATCGACAGGACAATTAGATGGGCCAATGGATGTGCGCGGCCTTGCAGCAGTTACATAACCTTCCTTTAAAGGCGCGTGAGGATGAACCTTCAACGCAATCTAGTTCCGTAAATTTGGAAATATATCTTGCTATTTACGAAATATATATTTTTTTAATGAAATAAGATAACTACGTACCTAGAGAAATGATATTTTTTTTTTTTATTTGTCAACAAATTTTGAACATAAGTAATTTTTACCTCGACAGAACGAAAAAATAATATACTTTATGCCTGTACTTATAACTCAGATGTACGGGGTAGTTACTTTAAACTTAAGTTCGAAGTTACACTGTACCGAAGTTACTTTTAAGAAACATCCAAAGTTAATTGAGACATAGAAAAGGTAGCAAGTCATGAAAAAGTAATTTTACATTACAAGCAAATAACCGTTTTGACAACTAAAAATGAATATTTTATTTAAAAAATAGTCGAGGAACATCCATATATCAATGTATAACATTATTATAAACATTACACTTATTTTTTACTAAGCCTTCAATAAAATGCATGATATTTCGGCACATGATGATCAAGGTGGTTTATACTCTAAGATAAGAATATGGAAGTTACAACGCAGGTTGAATTGCTCCCATCACCCTGCTACAGTAGAGTCAGTACCATCGACCGCCGTTCATAGAAACTAAAATACTCCCAATTTTGACTTACACCTCTTTCCATACCATTGGTATGACTAATTAATCTTTAAATGCCATTGTCATGACTAATTACTATCTTTTCCATGTCAATGCCTCAATTAACCGTGTTTTTTATCTGTTTCTGAAGTTTCACTGCATTGTTCATAGTTTCGTAGCCTCATACCTGAGCGAACTGTGCTGTCTAAAATGTATTTTACAAGAAGGATAATAGAACAATTATACGCAACGAGAATTGATTTAATCTCTAGTGAAGTTATTTATGAACTGAATGTAAGTAAATCGACAAGTTGTATGTGTTTCAAAGAAAACTTCCGGAACTATTCAATTTTAATTCTTAATCTTATAGTCGTAACAGTACAACCTTGATTCACCGGTTCTCCATACTTCCACATTGTATGATTATATAAAGCAGTAATCCGTCCTATAATCACATATTATTCAGCAGTACGAGATTACATGCGTAAGTCTACCTATAAAAAAACTTGGGATGACACAAAACATATGCATAAGAATCATAACAATTGTCCACGATGCACTAAAATATCCACTATTTTAACAGAATCGAAATTTTTGACAATTAAACAATACTAACATTTTGAAACACAAAGATTTATTGACAACCCCATAATCCAAACAATAGAAAAATATGACAAGAAATGACTGGAACGGTACACACACAAACGGACAAAACACTCCTAAAATAACAGAACTCAATTTTATAACTACTGACAAATGATCAGCAACAAACCTTCTACACTGATTAATAAATAGTAATTACACGATATAAAACGTGTGTGTGTGAATAGTTTACTTTTGTTCATACATTATGCCATGTTTATATACTTTAATGACAGTAATATAGATTTTAATTTATATCTTATGTAGATTTTCATTCGGTTTTTCCTTGTTTATAAAATAGATTTATGCCTATATAATAACAATCACACCACTTTATTATGTATAAGGAAATTGTAACCACAAGCATGTAATAATCATTATGATTTAATGTATTGTAAATATATATATTTAAATAAAATATATTTTGATACTTGTCTGATAGCCGGATTGCACCGACTGCTATATGCCAATGTTTATAACCTGAACACTTTTATTTTACAATACATATATATTAAATATACGAAAACAAATGTAACAATAACAAAACAGTTTGGTTTGAAAAAGAAATGTAACAATTCCCACAACAATAAGAAAACACTTTAATTTTACAACACAGAAAGGGGAGTTTCGTCCAGTCCTCCTATCAGGCAAGTACCTTTTTTTTTTTTTAATTTGTTTTATTTACCTTATATACGTTCTTTATCAATTACGTAATATTTTTCTCACACGAGTACCCAATTTTAAGTTACATGCTAAAATTATTAGTTCCGCAACCAATCTTTATATTACTTAAATCGGACTGCTTTATTCGTGAAGTTTTTAATTTAAAGAATTACAGTTGCTATTATACAATACCCAGTGATAGAAACTGTAGCTGAATTACTGTGCAACGGTTCTATTGAGTATATGTTGAAAATCTATCAGCTATGTTTATCAAAAAGAACATTAGTATCATGTGCATTTTAACTACATAATTAATTAATAAAATATACTATAAATTAATTATCGTTTTAACTATTAATTAACTATGCCGATAGAAGAAGACGTATTGAATAGAGTGATGGAAGGCTAAGCTTTGGCACTGGATGGACCTCGCTGTCAATGACTGATCAACCTTGAACACCCTCAAACAGCAGCTTTATTCACTCCAGTAATCTTCAGTTATTTTCACTGCAAGGGAAGTGCACAACGCTATTTATCTCACTCCAGTAGTCCCTGAGGAGCAATTTCAACTACACAACACCTTATAGAAAACTCAGCACCTCATTGTTTTTTTGTTTTACCTTGTTAATAGATCATACCTTAGAATTTTTATCTAACTAGGAGAGAGTACTAAATTAAAAACTTTCAAATTTGACACAGAGGGGTCCGATTGTTGAATAAATAATTTAAATACCAAAATCGCACAACGAAACAGAAAAAAAAATATTAAGAAACTCAGAATGTGGTAATGATCATAATCGTCCAAAAGGGAATGTAATTGCATATCCACTTAACTCACTTAGGTTTAATGTTAGTAGTTATAAAACAATAAGGTTTATTTTATTTGTTGTATAAATTAGGCCATTATTCACCATCATTTAGATAAATATTAATTATTCTTATAAACATTAATTTTTCTCTGAAAAATTAATACGTACAGTAATAATGAATATCTAATGGAGGACTCAATAAGGCTTGAAAATGGCGCTAGTGATGGTCGAAACGTCGTAATAAAATAGCTAATAAATAAAATGTTGGTGAATAATGGCCTATTTTATATAACAAATAAAACCCCAAGACACCAATTCTAGTTATAATGAACAGAATAAATGTTTAAGGTAAGCTATAAAGGTTTATTGTTAGGGTCTACAACTCAAAGAGGGCTTTCTCCTATTTTAAATTTCTCGTAAAGGTGTGCCCTCATCCTCCATGTTGTTACTTACTCTTTCTGCTCATTTTATAAAAACCATCCTCAAGATTATAATGTGGATGAGCATCATTCTGCTTGTGTCGCATCATAGCTTTATTTATTGAGATGACCTCCTGATTTATATTTATCACATACTTACGCATAAATTTATTTTTTTAAAACAAAGAATAATTAAATTAAAATATTTTTAATTATCAGCCAGTTTATAGAGGCTGAGTGAGCCCCAGGAGGGTCTCCTGATCCCAGAGTCGCCCCATGGCTAATGAAACAGAATAAATATTTTTTTCTGGAATGGCCGGGATTCGAACCCAGGACCGTGAGCATTGGAAGATCAGTGCCCTACCACTGAGCTACCCCACTCCCGATAAAAAACATAAAATATCCCTCCAAAAAAAGAATGTCAATAATACGTCCTGGATATAAATTAACACCGCTATTAATTCATAAATCACTTTCTACTCGAGTATTTTTAGAATGTATCATTTGGTCTTACATTACCACAAACATTACATCAGTTACCACCAAAGCATTATAGCTCCTCTTGCATCTGATGATCCTCAGTAAGCATAATTTATTAGTCTAGACAGGTTTTACCATATTCTTGAACCCGAGTGAGTCAGTGGAAAATACTTTGTACCAAAAGAATTTTTTATGGATCTATGCGTGAAATGGAAACTATGGTTCGTAGCAACTTTGAGACTGAATAATTCCCTCCAAAGTATATATGATCCTCATCTTTAAATTCTATTATGCCAACCGAACCAAACAATAAAAATATTAAATATGGTTTTCTTCACTCATTTGTTTTTATTTCTGTATCCAATATAATTTAAGGTATAAAGAGCTTTTACTTGTCAGAATGTTTCATTTGCTATCTACATAGAACGTAATATACTATTCAATCGATTCATGGCTTATAAAATAATTTATTATAGCCATTGGAGCGATTAGATTACACAGAACTATTGCACCTATTCTTCGGTTTAGAGTACCGATTATTTAGTCAAAATAATAAGTTTTAGAAGAGTACAGCAATTCCGCCCTCCAAAATGAGAGAAATTTTTTAAGAATGAGCGATTGAAGCAAGAAAAAAATTAAAAGGAACAATTGTCAAATTATAAATTTTCCACTAACCATTGTTTCACTTCTTGGGTGCTTCACTTCTACTACTTCTCTAAACAAATGACAGATAACAGAGCCAATTATCTTTTCCTAATATAGTTGGCATTGGTAAAATGTCTAGATGAAATTACGTAAGGCTCACACAATATCCTCTTCAGAATATATTCGCTCAGAGATGAGTCACTTCTAGAAGACAAAGTGTACTTCTGGAATTCTCACATCACGAGTCAAGATGTCTGAGAGGACCTCTGGTCAATCCAGGTTCCATTGTATTGTTTTTTAACATTTGAAAAACCTCAAATTACATGAAGAATCGAAGTGTCTATTAGATGTTTCACATATTATTTCAACCTTATTAATTGAATCTGAAGGCTTGTTTGTATTTTTTTAACTCCTGAAAATTACTTCCTTAACAATTTCTCGGAATGACGCTGATAGAAACAAATAAAATGAGGTTTCTAATTCTTCTTACTAGTGAATTATTTAATCAAAAAAAAAAAAAAAAAAACCTCAGTAGAAACGTGAATAAATCTCCAACATTTCACTCTGGCTTGCACACGTTGCCTGAAAGAATATCTGTCCTTCCTTTCTTCCCAGATTGGAGTACGAAAGGACGTAAAATGAAATATTTTCGTTGGAGAGGGTAGCTCTCCATAATAATATTTATAATAAATAAAATAATTATTTATTCTGTTAAACCAGCCGTCGATCTACCTGGATAACACCCATTTCTTAGATAGTTACACATTGCTTCGATGACTCTACAAATCGTGAAGAGCCAGGGTCTCCCTCAGTTGGAGTCGCCAGTCTTCCCTGTTTTGTGTTGCTGCCTTCCGATTTGTTATTGCCCACAACTTCTGAGGCGTCTAGAGCCACAATCCACCCAAGGGAGGTTTTTCAAATCTTTTACGTCCGAATATTTTTTCTTCTATCTTGGTAATAGCCCATAATAGCATCTATTGCTTCCATAATCCATCCCCTGAATCTCCGGTTGCATATTATCGGTGTAAGTTTAACAGTGGAGTGTATTTACGTTCCAAGGTAAATACACTCCACAACACATTCGAAGTAGAAGTCTTTGATCTTCACTTTTCCTCCAATATATTCTCCTCTTTTAGGATTGCGGAGCATATAGTTTTTTTTTTGGACTCTTTCACCTGCAATCCAACTTTAGCAGCTTTTCTTTGTAAATTTAGTAAAGCGCTTTTAATGCTCAGAAAACTGCGTCCAACGACGTTGACATAGTTGGTAGTCTTAAATAAAATAAATAATTAAGGGGAAAATCGGGCAGTTGAGTGTTATCTCGGTAAAATCTCCTCGATTGACCAACAAACAGTACTTTCTTACAAAATCAACTCAAGACCATCCATGTTTAATAGTGGTACAAATAAGTTCAGTTACAAGGAAATTTATTTTTAAAATCGGAGACTATGATAAAATAAAAAGATATATATTTTCGATACTGCTCATGTATACAATGATGCTGCACTATAGTCGTTGATTACAGTGGACCGAAACCCATCCAAGTTCTTTACGGCCATTACTAACGAAAGCAGGAAAATATTGCCGCCAGTCATGCCATGCAACTAAATCGATATGTATAAAAACGATAAGTCGAAAAAAACAAAAAAAAAGACTAGACTGTGAATGTAAAACGTCTTTCATAAATAATAAGAGGAAAAGTGGTCTACAAAAGGTTAAAAAATACCTTAATGCTAAGACGTTTTTTTTATAAAACTTACACCTGCTAAATGAGTCTATCAAATATACCTGGAGAAGATTTTCCATAACAGTTAAATAACATAGTGCAATAATTGTAAAATAAATGACAAATTTTTAGATTCCTAGGTCTCTGTTTTGAAAGAGATAAAAAAAAAAAGAAAAGCTATGTGTGTATCCACACACATAGATGCACAAACCAATTACTTAAGTTCATTAAGAAATTTATTTTTAAAAAATTATTACAACTCTTATGTACACCAGCATAAATAACCTTGATATATATATTTTTAACTGTCGGAACTATGGACTAAATGCTAAATTAAAACTTTAACGAAATACGTCAAGAACGGAACAGTCGTTACACCAATCCAATCCAAGTATCATCAGGACTAAAAAAAAAAAATGTCCTATTCAAAATAAATTAAAATCATTTTTCGTTACGGACTCAACCAGCATTCGGTCAACTATTGAGTTCAAAATATGATGGAACGAGTTAGAAAAAAATATCGATTTCAGTTACTTCGAAATCGCGATATACTGATCGGGTATATTTGTTTTTCATGGCCAATGAAGGTTGAACGAAACCAATGAAGTATTAATTCATACACTCCACAAAATTACTTTTTTTTTTTTAAATGACCTTGTCCTTGACAATAGTATTGTTTTCGTATTCTATGGTTCTATAGGAGTATACAAGTATCTTGTGATAAAAGCTTAATGTATTACGGCTCCAAACAGCAAAATAATTAGTTATTTTTTATGATTCATGAAGAATTAATCTCCTAGACCTAAGAGTGTCCCATTCAGCCTTTCCAACAAATTATTAAAAAAAAAAATTTCCTATTCGTCATTCAGATGCTCCCTTTTCCCGCTCAAAATGAACTTAAAACCACTTGCGCCCAAATGTATACAAAATAATGCGTAATGTTATATATAACTATTCGTTTTTTTTCCGGTTTTTACTTATATTATTATATTATATTTTTACTTATATTATATTAAAAAATGGATTAAACTGTGCTCTGAATAGACTTGTATTGCTTTCTCTCTTCTAACTTTGAACTTTCCCTAAAAAGAGAACTTTTTCACCAATGTGGTTCGCCCTAAGCTTATTTCAACAACCTCCTTCCATAGTAGTCAGACCAATTAAGTCTTTGCAAGTTTACTCATCAATAAAGTTTAAGTATTTAGTGTTTCATGTTTTTCAAATGTTGCCAAATCGTTTTTTAAAGAAGTCTGATTTGGAACTTCACATTAAGATAAGAAAACACGACAAAAAAAAAAGTAGGGGCTAAACCTGCAATACAGCCCCGCAATGCGTGCTCTTCTAGAATTACATCGAACAATTGCCTTTTTTTTTTTTGTGCGTACAGGATAAAAACATTGATCGCTATTGTAACACGCGCAATTAGGAGAAGTTTCCAAACAAACCCTACGTTATAATGACTTGTTATTAAATACTATTTGAAATATTTAAGGATTTGTTTTGGAATCTAATTATAGTAAGGTCTTCTTTTTTTCGTCATATATTATAAAATACTAATCTAACTAAAATGATAAATAAATACAACAATTAAAAAAACATTTTTTCTTTATTGAACGTAAAAATATATTAACAAAAAATAAAGCATGACTATAATAGATGAAGCACAATTAAAAATTTCTATTTCTAGAAATTTTAATGGTGGGACCCTTATTCCAAATAGTAATCAGACCCCAAATATCAGACCGAACTAATGTGCACAACAGGTGTTCTACCAGCAATATGTGTTAGAGGAAACCATCTTGGAACTTAGTCTGCGTTCAATGCTCGTATTATCAAAAAATATTTTTTGAATTGTGCCATTTTCATTATGGATATCTAGCTCAATTGCACAATAACCTGTACACACGTTATATTCAACTGGACAATAAAATATTAAAAAACAAATTGCCTTCCTGCCTTTTTACACCTTTGAATTTTCCTCTCCAACATTTTTCCAAATCTTAGCGACGACAAGAGTTCAACGACGTCCCCGCTGCTTCAGCTTTCGACTTCAGATCTATCTCCATTTTATTTAAATAACTGAAAATTTTACTCTACACATTTTACGAACTATCTCTCCCCAATAATTTCTACAAAAAACTTCTATAACTCCTAGCAATACGTTCCTCTATCCACTCTCTAAATGTTACAGCTAAAACTTAAAACGATTAATCTTTATATTATGTATCATATAAACGCTCCCTTCTTCAAATTCCTTTTCATTCACGCTTCTTTCAATAGGAATTTTTCACCCATCTCTATACATCAACCTTCTTCCAGATACGCCTTTAAACAATAGTTATTACATCATTATTAAACAGATAATTGAACAAGTATAATTTGGCAATAACTTACAAAACTAATGCGCATAATGCCAGAACATCGTTATTATTCTCAGGGGATTTTAGTCACAGAATAGCATTTTTTTATTTTTTATTTTATTGTCCAAGTTAACAGAAAGAAAAGTAAAACAAATTTATTTCAAGATATAGATGACACTCCTTTGACAATCTAACCATGTAAAATGAGATTAAAAGTAAACAACCAAACCACGAAAGATAGGATTCAAAGTAAACGATTGAGTTATAACAAAATTTGAACAGAATTAATATACTAAACTTTATATTTTTTGCAAGGCAATCAAATTTAATTTTGTCTGACCACTGGCCTCCATTAAAATTTAAAGAGAAAGCGAGGATAATAATATGTAATCTCATAGATATAAATACAATTAACAAACAATAGGCGTTAATATCACAATATAAATAGACATCGTTTTCCATTCGCAATACATTTCAACAGCATGAAAATATCTCCAAGATAATTTAATTGAATATTCCAGGAATATCCTAAGAAAAGAACCGAAAACAGCTAAAAGCTCGGAGACAATTAGGAAAGATTCGTTATTAAGGTAGGATAGAAAATCAATAACATTTCGATTTCATTTTAATTATCATCAACATTACTATTCATATTAAAAACTTCAAACTTTGGAATTAATAAAAAAAAAAAAAATCATTCATTAAATAACGGAAATTTTTTTCAAAAATCATATTTAGTTAAAAAGATGTAAGACAGGATTATTTGGACATTTAACAACAAAAAACCAATCAAAGGCATAGCCAAGAGAAATAAAAAATACAAGGATCAATATAGAGAGTTTGCACGTCATAATAAACTTATCAGCTTATGATGAAAAGTGAAACCTGATATCTCTGAAATAACATTTTAAGAAACATTTGATAATCTTTATTTTTATTATTCGCCTTGACTCAAAATACCTATTAGAAAATCATTTCGCTCTTATCCATCGATACTTGGATTTACCACTAGATAAGCGAAAAAAAAGACGATTTAATTCTACTCAAAAATAAGTAGACAAGCGTCTAAAAATTGGAAACCAGTAAGGTAGACATGATGGATGAAATATACTGCAGTAGCATTTCTATGGATTAACCAAGTTTCATATCGTTTCAAAAGGAGATCCCTCATCCATTTCTTTTTGACTCCTTGTATTTTAAGCAATATGTAGTGTAACGACTTTTAGTCTATTCAGACACTGTTTATTACAATAAGGAGAAGAATAGTTGGGGCGATCAGTCAAATAGGAAGGCGAAAATAAATGATAATATTTATTTTGACATTTGCCGACGTTTCGACCTCAAGTTCAGGCCATCATCAGGGCTGACTTCAAAGATGTAAATCGAAGCAATGATTGCTTCGATTTATTATAATAAATTAAATAAAAAATGTAGAAAGAAAGTCAGCATTTTTCACTTAATTGACTTAAATATTTATAAATTTAATTTTAACTTAAGAAGACAATGACCAATAAAAAAAAAAAATAGACTGTTGACACTAAAGATTAAAGAGATGTCATCTTCAAAATATTTCTAATTTTTCAAAAAAAAAAAATGTTTGTGCCTTTGTTTTTGATTTGCTTTTTCTCCATAAAAAATTAAAATAGTGCACCATTCATAAAATGTTTACAGTGATTTAATTACAGTGGCCTTCACACTTCTGGCCTTCAGCCAGTAACACATAACAGCTACGGGTAATTAGTTTCCAGCATTGTTTATAATGGATCATGATTCTCAAGCAGTTCCTAAGAGGAATAATTTCCTTTCATGGTTGAGCTAACTTCACACAACTATCAATTTTGGCAATCTAAAATTCTAATTCAAATTACTACCATGATCTTGAATCGAACATGAAGGACTGATAAACTAAAAAAGTCATTTATAGATTACCTGGGTCATATTGAATTGAAGAGAAAGAAATGCTAACTCCGAACAACTGGATTCTAGGATCAGCAGTTTGTTACTGCCCTCATATGCACACCTGCACAGCCTACCCACATCCCATTTTACGAACCCTGAAACTTCTACCCTGCAATTAGTAATAAATGCCCCACCATGTGAACTTTTAATCAATAATTATTTACAAAACTTTCACTATTACTTTGTTTTGTTTCTCTTGTTTGGTGCCACTAAAAATTACACCCGATTCCTATAAGACATGACAATATATAACAAATATATAATAGCCCATAAGAATAGAACAGCACAAATAAATATTTTCTCTATAAGTCTTTTATACCAACTTTTTGATAAATCATATCCAAAAATAAATATTAATTGAAAACCAAATTATCCTAGCAGAAGACAGCCAGCTTCCCTTGTTGAATGAACTCAATTCAAACAAATCCACACTAAATTTTCTCTTAGCAGAAAATGAGAGGGTAATGTCAGGATAAGAACTGTGGTTAGACGTATACTTCTTGAGTCCACTCAATCCTAAAATATGAGTACCTGAGACCAGTAAAGGTATTAATCATAGCACATTGCTGACCAGAATATTTCCCAAGAATACTGAAAGATTGCGAATCGGGCAGTATTCTGCTGAGTCCTATCGTTGAGAATTGTATATTCTCCTCATTTTGGTTTGAAAAACATATGAAAAGTGATTTAATTTTTTCATTAATACATTATAGACCAGAGGGTTGTAGTGGTACAGATTTTTTTTCCTTAGATAACGATTAATGCAAAAAAAAAAACTCTGTACCACTACAACCCATGAAGAGTCTTTGGTTCAGTACTATGTAAGGAAGTAAGGATTAAGTTGTGTAAGGATGTGATTTGAACTAGATCACACTCAACTACCAATTTTTTTTCCCTTATTTAATTAAGAATACCCTTTTTATAGAACCTGGCTGTGCCCTAGGAGGGTCTCCGAACCCCACGGTCGATCCACGGAAGATGAAACAGAATAAATAATTTCCTGATATCAGACAGGTTCAAACCCAGGACTTTGAGCTTCGGAAGTCAGTGCTCTACCCACTGAGCCTCCAACGCTCCCTTTATCTGAGGAAACTAGATAGAATTTTAAAATAAATTTCTCTGCTGAATTTCTTTCTCATTAATGTTTTTGAACATTTTATAATTTGTTTCTGATTTTAATGTGTACCAATAGTGATGAGCATTGCTTATCAATTAACGATTGTTAATGGATACAATTTATAATTTATTTATCAAAAAAGTTGGTAAAAGACTTACAAAAAGTAGCAATAATCATGTTTACAGATGAATTTTTAAAATGGGCACTCTTAATTAAGTAATTAATTAAGGGAGGGAAACCTGGAGGTTGAACGTAACCTCTATCTAATATTTAAGTTTTTAAAAAATAAATAGAAGTAAGCGGTTTTAAAATAATCATCCAAAACACAATAAAAGATAAATAAATAACATAGTGTAATAAATAGATGGAATATAATGAAATAACCAATAAATGGATTAATTATAATAATAAAATATACATGTAAAACAATATTTTTATTTATTAATAACATTTAAAAAATCAAATAAAATGATCATTTCAAACATTTCTTAAAGTTTTAAATATTTAATATTTCTTTCTTTACTATTTATTTTTCTGTGAATAAAATCATTTGTTAATGTTTTCAGTCCTTGGTATAAGTAAAATTAATTTCAATAGACAAACTTACTACTTTTATTCAAATTCCAGATAAACCTATCATTTTCTATATTTTAATCAATACAGAGCCAGTTACTAAAATGAATCATAAATCATAAAAAAGAAAAATACAATGAAGCTATAGATGAGACAAGTAAGGACATAAAAGTATTAATAGATTATATGATTTAAGATTATAATATCTAATTCAAAATTAAAAGATTTTTTTTTTTTAATAAGTACAATTTATATGTTGATATTTTGTGATAAAAATAAAAACTGATTCATTTAAAAACAAATAATAATTTGGAACATATGATAACAATAAAAAATACTAAGAAAGTTTACACTTTACTTGAGACAGTAACATCAAATGCCTTAAAGCAATGGAAGGACAATACTGAACTTGTATAGGATTGGAAATAAAATTGGGGACTTAGAAAAAATAAAGAAGGCTTCACATTATGAAGTGAATAGAAATATTAGTAATATTATCCTACCAAGTTTAGACACCATCAATCAAAAGACTAGAGTAATGTGAATAAATAACAGTTTGATTACTGATAACTGATAAGAACACAATCAACCACCGAACATCAATTTGTTCATAGTATAAAACCTTGATATAGTAAATTTAACTTTGACTAAAATTGTTGTGTTTTGCAGTTTCTGGTCATTCCATCAAGGGCCAATGGGTCCCTTGGTCAGAGATTAATGTTATAACTATACTCCCATAAGCCATTTCTTTGACAGTTTCTTATAAACTTTAATTATATTTCCTAAACTTAATTTTTGAAACTGAAAATAATCACATAAATACTGAATCTCCAGTTTATTAATCTGATTTTCATTGGTTTAAGAAAACAACACATCAAGATTGCATTTCTCACAAAGAAATGGCTAATACCAGTTAACATGATAAGTCAAATGTATAAGAACAAATTATACATAAATTTTATTTTTATAAATTTATGGATAATTAAAGACAATACATTTAAGTATTAAATCTTATTTAAGCTATTCATAGTTTGTAAAACTTTAAAATTGTAATAATAGAACAAGTTAAATATTATTAAACCAGTCTCGTTTCACTGTGTTAAAATTTCAAACTAAAAAACAAAGTGACAATCCAATTTAGTTTACGCTTCTAATCATGTTAGTGAATCAGATCATAGTACAACCATTCTGTCACTCGAAAATTAAAAATTTATACTAACCAGTTCCTATTCTCTAGGGACTATTGTGGAACTAATTTATTTATTGTATAAATCAGTTTACTGTTAATTTAGCTAAATTTCAGTTAAAAATTATTAGCCAACATCTAATTACTTTTAGAACTTCACTAAAATATAAATGCTCATCTTATGCGTAAAACTATGGTACTTTATAGTTTGTACAACTGAAAAAAAGGATGTTCCACAAATATACATGTTGGTATAGCTACAGTTGACTGTGATTATGATATGAAAAGAAGTTGGTTGGGGGAGCGGTCAAATAAATATTATATGTGCTTTATACCATGCCCTCATGAAGACCTACAAAGTGGGTCGAAACGTAAAAAAAACTAATAAAATATTATTCTAGTTTATAGTATTTATTTGACTGCACCACCGTTCAACTCCTTCTCAAATGTACATGTTGATTATTTGCATTTTTTTAGAAAGCAATTTAACAATATTTTTTTATTAATTAATTTTATTAAAGTTACTATACATCCATTTCATAAAAAAAGGTCGAAATCAACATTTTTATTATTAATACAGGTCTTTTATAGATGGTCAAATATAAATTTAGTATATAAATTGAATTTATATGGTGATTAGTACGAATATCGGCTTAATCCCTTTTTAATATTTGTATAAGAGACATCAAAAATATATGATTGGGCTCGTTTTACCTAGTTAAACTAATGACTTAGAAATCACTTCAATATTGAATTTTGTCACTGTGTTCTACTTGCAATGGACTGAGTGTTATTCTCATTAGATCATGCCTAACATGACACCATATAAAATGTATTATTTGTTAGTTTTATTCTCTTGAAACAACTCGAGAAAATCTTAAGTCTTTTACAGAATTTTAAGAAGAATACAATTCATTCCCAGACAAAAGAGTTTATTGCAAGTTTGAAGTTGATACTAAATTTTTATCTAGTTTTAATTTAATTTTTCTTACTTCAACACCATACTTTGTCATTTTTTAAATTTGCACTTAGGAGTTTTCAAATCTTATACGAGCCTGCAGCAGAATTATTGGATAGATTGGCCATATGAAATTACTGTCCCTATCAACGTTGGTCTTCCAGATTATAAAACAGTCCCAATATGATTGGATTGTAAGGAACCAGTCTCTGGATATAAATGTAAATTTTTTTTTTTCCGAAGAGACAGTGTCTCAAGAAAGAATGTTTTAGATTTAAATGGTTAGTAAAATACAGGAATATTTCTATTCCAAAAATAAGGCAGAATTATACTACAAATGAAAAAAATAAAGGAACATTTGTTTTCACATTTTAGGACAGTGATAGAGAAAGGAAAACACCACAACTTGGGAAAGTCATGGATGAATGATGGCATGACTCCTGAATTTTTGTTTCAATGTTTTTATTTGGTTCAAACTTCTACTGTGAGCTGAGTTTTTACATCATTCTTGACCCCAAAATCTGTCATATCAAAATAACTATCAAATTGATACATGCTGTATTAATGATGAGTTGTTAAAAAACTTCTGAGGAAGCTTAAACTTTTGAGTCTACATTCTGAACAATCTGTAAAATATGGAGTGATGTATGTTCTAGTAGATTCACCAAAGTTTCGGAAGTCTAACGTGGAAATATAACCATATAAACTGTCCCAAGCATCAATCAATCTTTACAGATAATAATTCTGCTGTCGTCAAGCATCTTTTTGCCTATAATTATAGGTCTAGGAAGAAACACACGTTGGGTAATTTTTTTCATCTTTATATCCCTAGTTAACCAAAACACTTATGTTAAGAACACTTTAAAACAACAAAAAGGAAATGCCTCAAACATTTGCAAACTCAAAAGCATAGACAGATAAAAAAGGATTAACATTCAGATAAAAGCATAAAACCAGAAGTCAAAGCTAATGAAAGATGATACTGAAGTAGTAATTGAAATGAAATAACAACATCCTGTGACCTGAAAAAACAACTATTGGCCACTGCAACATTTTTTTTACTGCTCACTATTGGGGGAATCAATTATTCAATAATTAGAAATACTGCAATGCCTAAAACAACTGGCACAACATCTTGTCATACCACATCGTTTCCAAAGAGCAATGATATCAAACTTACACCTTGAATTGAGATTTTCAACATGAAAAACTTGAAAGTTGATAGAAATTAAGTAGGAACAAAAAGAAGGAAGTAAGTAACACACATTTATGCTCAAGAAAAAAAAAATATATGTTTGTATTGTTCTGAACTGATTTCGCAACAAGCAATGCATTAATAAATACAGAATATATACAGTAGAGTGTATTGATTAAACTTCAAAGAATTATTCCATTACAGCAGGTTATTTTATTAATACGTTTTGTTTACATAATTATTTGATATAATTATCAAATAAAAATCAATAATTTATTGGTTTTTATCTAGATTTAAAGTTTTAAAAAACATGTAAATTGAAATATGGTTTTATTGTTCATAATTTATTTCATAAGTGTGAAATAAATTCATTTTCTGGTTAGAACAAAAAAGTTTTTATGATTTATAATTTAGTTATTTATAATCTAATTTTTAAAAAAGTACATTAGCAGTAAATGTAAACATTTTTGTTTATATTATTTTAAGCATATATTTTTATATAAATATATTTATAACTACATTAATCCATATAGTGAATTAATCATACACAGAAATAGAATACATATCATGAACATTGTCTTTTAAATCGGAAAACGAAAACTTTACAGTTTTGAGGGAATGTTATTTTCCTATTTTCCAGTCCATAGATATCAATTATTATGAAGATAATAATGCGTAAAGAAAATAAGTAATACCCAGTAATAAGGAAAAAAATAATATTTTTAAAATAAATATAGTCAAAACCTCTGAATAGCGAACTTTCCTGCATTGAAAGTCTTCAAATAATGAATTTTTAAAATAAGTAATAATTAAATATGAAAAAGAACAAGTTTCTCAAAGAAAAAAGAATAAAAAAACATGATTCAGTAATTAAATTGTTTAAAATTTTTGAAAGAAATTGGAAAAACTTAAATCCTTTGAAGTTTCATAAAATCTATGGAGCAGTATAGAAACTTAACAAACAAGAATAATGCTATTGCTACTTCTTTAATTCTAAAAAGCTAAATATAGTTGTTTTTAGTATTGTATGGATGAGAAAAACGATCTCCTCTCTAAATATCCAATTTTTTTCAAGAATATCATATTTTTTTTCAAGAAGTCAACTAATACATGCGACTATGATATCAATTATTTTTTTTAATGATGTAATCATTTAGTAAAAGTTGTTTATAAATATTTAATAAATAAACTATATGATTATACTATTTATATTGGTTTAAACTTCAACAGTTATTTATATTAACCTCAAAGAAGTATTATTATCATTATATATATTGCTGATAAATTATAATATATAGTATTTTTTATTAACTATTATAAATGTTTATGAACTATTTATTGATGTAATTCAAACTAAACAGTTTTCTACAGCATAAAAATTTCAGTACGTATAATACGCAGATAATTTCGTAGCTAATAGATTAAAAAAATGAATCCATATATATATATATTTTATAACTATTAACAAATAAAATTACAAGAATGTGTTAAATATATAGAAATGTTAGTTTTCAAAATTTATTATAATATAATATTAGAGGACTAAGATTTTTCATCATTTGACAATTTCTCGAATAGTTATTAAACAAAAATTGAAAATGAAACTTACTCTAGCTCTGGTTGGACGGGGGCAAGCAGGGGCATCAGGCCTTCCTGGAGCCGGCTCCTTCCTCCTAAACAATATTTTCAACGCATTCCAATAAAAGAGTAACCGCAAAATAGCAAGCCGATAAAGACTATTGTGGCCAGCAAGAACTAATTCAGTCATCTTGACGCTACATCCAGTTGATACTGAACTGAAGTATCCGTGAAAAATCCCCCTCCTTCGACTACTAGCAAGGTCATGGCATCCTCCCTGGAGCAAAAGTGGAGGGGGAGAGGCTTAACAAAAAGTCTGTCCTCTTGATTAGCCAGAGTATTATCTGATTCATTCCATTGTTCACTATCGTAAACTTTTCGTCTTTTAAATAAACTCTTTTGTGTCCAAAATGCTTATTGTATCTGTACAAATCAACTTCTCCCAGGTCGGATAGAAAAATAAAATATACACTATAAAGCGATTAAGTAATAAATAATTTATCCAATAGATAAAAATACTGCAAAACAATAAAAGAAGACATATCAAATATAAAAATATTCAAAATGAAAATTACAGGAAACAAAAAACATGACAGCAAATTTTTGGGTAAAGAAATCAAATTAGACCAAAATACTTGATTTACTGAATAAAAATGTTAGTTTGTTAATGAAGTCTATAAGATCATCATACTCGGTTCATATTTTTAAAAAAAATTTACTAATAACTAATATGTATACGCTGGTTCTTCATGAAATTTAATCAGTAGTGGCTGCACATTCTTAATGTTTATTCTAAATATAATAGTTTATAGAAATTCTATTACTAGAGTTCTAGAGATTTGATGATGATGAGTTTACAGGAATCTACTTGAGGTTTAATATTGATTTTGAGAACTTGCTTGAATAGTACAAGTATCTAATAAAGTATTTCAGTTCCATAGGACTGCATTGAAGTTTCATAATTCATAAAAAAATTCAAAAACATTATATTTTTTGATAACTTCACAAATCAGTTCAACAGAACAATTTAAAGAACATAAAATTTTATATGAAACATTTTAAATCAATACTTGTTAAGAAAATCATAAGGGATTCAATATTCATAATTAATGATGATTTAATTATAATTTAACAGTCAAATTTAAAAACATTCAACTTCAATAAAAGTAATTTTCACTGTCAAATGATAGAATCACATCATGAGCCGGCATCACTTTCTTATCTAGTAACAATATGCAGTTATTTGAACAACCAGCATTATTAAGTAATAAATAAAAATCAATTCTTTATAATCCTTCCTTTCTTTTCCAAAAATATTCAGAGCTGAAACCCCAATAATAGTTCAAATAGAACACATGCTGTACAGTATAAAAAAAAAAAAAAAAATGTCAGTTACATACACATATAAATTCTTCAAAATGTTCAATTAGAAAGGCACAATCCATGATATAAATGACTAAGCTAAATATCCACCATTCTTAGTAAATAAAAATAGATTAGACAATGAAGTTTACCCACAAAGTGCGCATAAATTAACGATGCTAATATGTGATTTTTCAGGAACTAAAAGGGGAAAAAAATAACAGAAAAATGGCTTTAACTTTCTATTATGAATAGCCTACCAAAATATTTCTAGTGTTCAAATAATTGAAAATGATCATGATTATAAGGCATACAAAATATTTCCTAATGTTTTAATAATGATTAATTTAACTGAATAAAAATGTCTACTCTGACAATAATCATTTCCTAATTAATCAGACAAATCCAAAATTTAAATATAGACTGAATTAGATAAACAAAAATATTATTAGAATTATTTAAATGACACTATAATTTCTAAATTATGAATGCTTTTTTTTTTTTTGCTTTACGAATTCGATACAAACCACAAATCAAAATCATTCACGATTTAGTGCTTTAAAAAATAAATTACATTTTACTAATGAAATTAATTACTATGTATTTTATCATTAGAATTTCTTAATTATAGAATACATTATTAATGTGTATTTATAACAATTGATCAATTTTATATAAATATAGTAAAAACTTATCCTGGAGCTGAAAAAATAATACAAGACGGTAATTTACTAAATTAAAATAAAACAGTTTGAGAAAGAGTTAAAATTATATTGATTAGTAACAAATATTGAAGCTGATAGGAACTTGGAAAAGTCATGTAGTCTACTTAGCAATTACAGAGTAATTAAAAAGCCAAAAAAGGATATTTATATTGCAGCAAAGACATGTGTTAGTTACAAACAGAAAACCCCTTATCAATTAGTTGTCAGTAACATAATCTGATCAAAAACGTTGAAAATGTTGGTAACAAATTTGTATGATCAAGTGTACATTAAACTATTAATAGTGAACTTTCACCAGGTTATCATTCGTTATTGTAAAAAGATGCAAAAAAAGAAAAAAAATTCCTTTAAATATGTAATGGTAACAAATAGGTCAGTGACCAGGGAAAGCATGTTATAAAAAGCATTTTCCCTAGTTCATGCTCTATAACTTAAAAAATATTTTGCACAATAAAAGAGATAGATGTCAACAAACTGAAGAGTGCTTTTGAATTAATGACATCAAGAAAGGGGAGTAAATAATCATACATGTGATAATAATTCAATTCAGTTGTTTATTTTTCATGTTGCCATCTGTTTTCAGAATAATGGATCCATGTTATTAATTCTTCTAAAATGTAAGCAGCTGTCAATATCTCCTTATAAACCAAAATAGAGCTCATCAAAATATTAATGTGAGCTAATGAACATAAATTGTATAGACATCATATAAAAATACATGTCAATAAGTAATTAAAAAATGAATATATATCTGACGAAATCATAGAACGGAACAGTCATCTTCAAGTAAATAAGGGCACTATTGAAGGATCAATACATGAAAGCTCCTACCTTAGGGGGCCCTTCTGAAGAACCGAGACTGTCTTCATCAATTAAAGGTTGTGTGTCTTTCTTTATCTTTTCGTACTTGGAATTAATGCTATACTTCATCATTCATGAGCTAAAAGAGGCACTTCTTTCAAAAAACATTCCCTTCACGGGAAAAAGCCGACCGCATCTTACTACTTTGATACTAACAGCTGATCAATCTAGACAATACTGTGGAGCGCAAGCGTACTAATCCAGATACCAAAAGCCGCCCCAAATTTTGAATCGTGCTATATCAAAATATTTATGTCCATTTTTTGATAAAGATGCCTCGACTGTTTATTCATTTATTATCTTTCTATATTAAATTTTAGTCTAATTTGTCTACTTGATGTAATTTTGACGTTTTGAAGGTTAAAGTTCTTTTGACATCCATTGCCTTTAAAGAAATCCAAATTTTAAATTTAAATGCCTATATTGCTTTGTATTTATAAAGATTAAAATAATATATAATTATAGTGTGATCAGTCTTGATTTAACTCAATTTTCGCATATTGAATATATGTATAATTTAATTAAATCGATTAATCTCAATTCTGTAATTATTTGATTTTGACATTTAGTAAGTTCCTACCAATCTGTCGCTAATGTTTAAACTTAAAGAGTTTTAAAATAAAAGTTTGTTGCAATCTCGATTCCCATTTGCGAAATTATTGAATCGTTGTCGAACCTTGCCATTTTCTCTTTAAATCAAAGAAAAACGGTCACTTAGTGACATTTATGACTTCCGACGAAAACACCGGCTAGTAGTTGTTCTAAACCTGATTGTTGGCCAAATTATCTGATTTTGGTTAGACGCCCATTGTTTTAAGGTAAGTGCGAATTTAAAATAATAGTAACTTATATATTATGTACTTTAATTACACGAAAGTTAAACAAATTAAATTAAAAGAACTATGGAGCCGGGCCATTTGATTTGACCAAGTTTTCTTTTGTTTGAAACCTTTGAAAGAGGTTCTAGTCATTACCTCTACTGTTAAATAATATTTGTGTCACTTATTTCTGATAGTGTTGTGTGGTTGTGTATCCATCTATCTAACCAGTATTATAAACCAGTGATTTTCTTATTCTTACATACCTTCTGCATTGTTAGGTACACTTGCATAATTTATTTCAAGATTATTTAGAATCTCAGTTCAGGTAATGTAAAAGTCAACTGTCATTCATTACTTTTATTATTTTGATTTTTTTCTACTTGTCAATAACTTGTAGAAAGTAATATTAAGTTGAACATGAGTTACAAGATGTGATACTGCCAGCTTAGTGTTATTGTTATTAATTGTATTATGTTAAGGATGTATCTCGTCAACGTGTGACTTTATGAAATGATTATTCAAAATGCTATTTTATTAGGTAATATAATTTATAAACTGCTGTATACAACTATCGGATTTTCAATTTGTATTCCGTTTATTATGTTTAGATAAATATTCTAAGAATGTTAATAAACATAGTGGTATAACTGTTATTATTTGTTGTTCTACAATTACTCTTAATGTCCATATTATCTAATGCAGTTTAAGTTAGTTTTTCAGTTCGATGGACCTTATATACTTTTATTTATAATTTAAGACAACCTTGTTTGAATTTACATCTCAATTCTTAAGGATTTTATTTAACTTACTTGTGTAATTTCATTTATACTCATAAGTTACTGCTTGACTTCTTTTTATGCCATTAGTTATTCTGCCTTTTAATTTCATTATTTAACTTTCGAAGCCTGCTATAAATTTTGTATATAGAATGTCAAGAAGAATAATAGTAATAGGTTGGTTTCTTACCAAGCTTTAAGGATGGTGCGTTGTATTTTCTGCTTGTTGTTTTTTTTTTTTTTTTTTTGTTAAGGAAAAAACATAACAATTTTCACTTCAAATTTAAAATCATGATTCTATCAATATATATGAAGATATGTTTATAGTGAAAAAGTCAATTTTCAATGTAGGGGTTCAATTTAAAAGAATTACGTTCATTTTTTTTTTATAGTTCAACTTAAACATTTTTTAATTATTGTGTGAAGGATTTGATATAAACATAATTTGGAAAGTTGATCAAATTCGTCTTTAAAAATACAGATGTCCTTTTTGAAGCAAACATAATTATTGATGTCCTTTTTTGACACAAATGACTCCTCATAGTTCGATTCATAATTAACCTAAAATCAGTCTTAACTTACATATGTTTTTAAAATATAATAGAAAAAAACACTAGATCTATATCAAAATCTTCATTTGCAAACATTATCTGATAAAATACTTTCCTGGGATTCTTGGCCAGGAGTCTCTGTCACGTTTTTGTGCCTTTCTAATATTCTCCTTCCTATTTTTCTCATAATGGTTTTTTAATAACATTTCTACACAATAAAGTTTTTCTTTTTTGACTGGGAAGATCAGTTGAGGTCTGCAGTTTGACCTACAGATTGGACTCTCCGCTCCAATATCCATGTTGTAAGCCTGTTCTCTTCTGGCTACTACATTTCCCATCCTAGTTTTCTGAAAAAATATTTGTGGATTTGGATAGGTTGGCTTCTCCATAAATGAAGTAAAGCTTCTGTCAATATTTTTTATCAGTATCTTATGTTTCTGAACTGAGGAATTCTTTGTTTATTCATCTTCTCATTAGCTACCATTCATTTAGAAATTTAACAGGCCTTCAACTTTCATTTTTTAACTTAAATTTAGGGGATCTGCTTTTCATTTCGGTTTAATAAATACAGGTGTTCTATATATAAAAAAAATTCAACCAATGTTGAGAAAATATCATATGAAATATAAAAGGAGTAAAAAATAAATATATAAAATAATAAAAACTATGAACTATGAATAAAGTTTGATTTGAAGTAAGAAGAATTTGGTTTATACCTAATTTTTCTAAATTAATCCATAAATTTTCAAAAGTTTAGTAATTTACTAGTATTTATTAAACTTTTTTTCATCAATAATACGTATCTATCAAACTTAAATTAAAGAACTATAATAGGGTCATAACACAAGCTGAATTTACACTTCAACCTATATGATATAAATGGTAAAATGTAATTTTCTATACAAATATAAAGTGGTTTAATTCAATTTTTGTTTCTATTTAATCAAGTTTATATAAATGTTCATGGATTTAGACTATAAATTATTTAATGAATGACAAATATTTGACTTATTTGGGATTCGACCTCATTTCTTTAGTTGAAGTAAAATTCCTTGCAACAATTTTAAAATCAAACAATCTTTTTGAGCAAAATCATGTATGGGACCGATGGAGGTTAATCTACAATGCTTAAAGAGAAATTAGAAATTTGAAGGAAAATTTAAACTAAAAATCAGGGAGTACGCTATGTCTTGTAAGAACTATAGGGATTTTTTGGCTAGAAAAAAGTTGGCTTGTTTCAAATACGTTACACTGCTAATTTAAGTGTTTGATACATTTTATTTATTTAATGTTTTCATTATCTATAAAATTAAATAGTGGTTGTTTGCTATCATTTTTTAGCTTACAAATTCAATTGTATATAGGTAATTGGCCATTGGACTTTATTTCTTCTATTCATATATTGTTAACATCTGTACAACTTCTTTTAAAAAAAAATTGTGAATATTTATTATACTTTCTACTCTCTATTATGGACAATAATATCTTTAATAATGGACGATACCTTCATTTTAATTATTAGTTCATAACTGAAAGTTAAAAATATACCTTTTTTTTCTGATGTTAGGGTTTCATTTACCATAAGTTTACTTGTAATGCAATATAATTTAGCTTTCCTAAATTATATTATAAATGAAGTTACATCTTTGAAATGAAACCATATATTTTCAAATAATGAACATTTTTTTAAAGTGTTCTTCAATAATTTCTTTATTGTCGCAAAGATATTGTCCTGAAAATCTAAAATGCCGATTCAGAGGAAGTGTCCACTTTGAAGCAGGCAAATACTTGTCCTCAAGGGAGCTCCAGGTGGACCATCTACCTCTCTTTCCCCCAACCATTCCAGGATATTCTACCTACCAGTCAGAAATTTCGGGAACGTGTCAGGATATTTTTATTGCCTTAAAAAATCGATAGGTAGTAGTTTGAAATTCACAGTAAATATTGAAAAAATCAGATGTCTTGAGTTCTCAACTTTAATCAATTTCTTCTGGTATAGCTGATTTTGGCAGTTAAAAGAATGAAAAAGACTTCTTGTAAGAAAAGTTTAGCTGAATATAGACAGACACTTGTTTAGAGGTTGTTGTTAATCGTATCCTTTACGTTACAGGATAAGTCAGATACAAAATTAGAGTTAAATCAATATCCTTCCACAGTTCTCTCTATTTTTTATGACACCAAAATCTCAGTTCATCCCAGAATAGTCTTGATAACTCGACATTACCATCCGTGATTTTTAAAAATTATATATGTAGTCCTACTTCCACTTTTTTAAACAAAATTATTTTATTAGTTTTTCAAATGCTAAATTTGTGAACTCCAGTTGCTTAATTCAACATTTGACCAATTATAGTTACCTGAAAGGAAGGTTATTTGTTTTGGAAATTCAAATGATACTATCTTTAAGGTGGGGAGCTTACATCAAGTTTAAATTAGGTTCATTGGATTTTGTATTAATGGAAAGGTTTAATTAATAGTAAAAATATTGTTTATTCAGTTTTAAATACAAAAATAGTTATATGAGTTCAGCAATAGGTGTGTGAGTAAATTTCTATACAAGTTTATACATGATGCTATCATAAAAGAATCAAGCAAATTTATTATACAAAATGTAGAAACATATCACATTATATAAATTGGCATTTATATTTCATTACAAAAATAAAATCTATATGCGTAATCTTCTCTGATTATTCATGGAATATTCTTTTTTTGATTTATGTTTTTTCGGAAGTTTACAAATTCTATCAGTTTCCATTAGGAATTTAATTGGTGAACTTTGGAATAGTTCACGCCTTGCTCTTCCTTCAAAGCTGTTGTCAATGCTTCTCCTGTTTAACCTTTTGATGGAAGAGAAAGTACTCTTCACTCTCACAGGTACTGCCGATGTTTTGTGAAAAGTTGGTGTGGAGCAGAATATTCTGCTGAAGTCTAATAGCATTTCATTTGTGGCCCCGATTTTAAAACATCTGAAAAATATTAATAAATTAATTTTTTTTTTCATAGTAGAAATAATTAACTCTAATTAATTTTAGATTAAAGATAACTATCGTGAATAAAAAAAAAAAATTGGTTCTCATTGGTTTTTTTATACGTTAGGTATATAGTTTGGTAATGTGATTTATTATTATTTTAGTCTAGAAGGGTTGTATTTTTTAACAAATAAGCGCTTTATCAAATTACATCCCTTTTCCCTCTTGACATTCGAGTTTAAATCTTAAGAATTCAAAGGCCATTCAGTGAAAGTGGTCTCTAAACTGTTTAAGAAATCATTTTAAAAGTTTGATCCTGAAATTATTTTAAACTTCTATCCATATTTCTTATTGTTGGTACCATAAATTATTTTATTCTCAAATAATATTTAGTAAATAACGAAATTGGTAATCAAATGAGCTAGTATATGAAAAAACAAATTTTAACATCCTTCAAAGTACCTTAAAATACATATATTTTTTAAGAGGGAGACCTTCCTTAATTAAATAACTAGTTAAGAGGAAAAACCTGGCGGTTGAGCAAAATCTTGAGCCTGAACATCTCTTCGTGTATATGTACAGATTATATATATATATATATATATATCTACTCTATTTTTTTTTTTTCGAGTATATTTAAATAAACATATACAGTTTATTCTAATAGGTTATATATTTTCACCATAGGTTTAAATTGTATTGCTATTTTACAGTAATCTGATTCTATATTTTGATCTTAAAGTTATTTAAAATGTAATTTTTTTTATATTCAACTGTATATAAAAAAAAATCTTATACACTAAATTTTAATGTTAGGTAATAAAATAAATAGTTAGTTATAATAAAAACAGTAAATAAATTAATATATTTTATTTATTTATAAGTTATAAATATATTATTTAACTCTCTGAATGACCCTAATATCCATAAGGCAATGCTTGCTTCAGGCCCATTGGTTGTTAAAGAAACCTCCCTTTAGAATTTATTCATTGTAGTAGTACTGCTAGGTGTTAGAAATCAGATTTAAATTACTTTAAATTAAATTAAATTTTGTCAAAATGTTGAAATTTATGTTGGAAAGTTTTATTTTCAAATTATGTACTTAATTTTTTTATGGTAGATATACGTTAAAAAATAGAAATATGAAACCAAAAAAAAAAACGTGCCTGGTATTGTTATGAAAATGTTTACTTACCTCTGAAATATGAGTGCCAAATCCATTATGATAGTCCTAACAAGGTGCCTTGTCCACCTGGAAATCATATTCTTAAGATATCTTTTAAAATACATGGTCGTTTGGTATCGCAGAGTCGTTGAACAAACTATTTACACCCTTCTTGCTGCTTCCACGACTCCCAACTTGCAACTGACAACCCCTAGAGGTAGGACAAGGGCTACCTGCCCTTTTGTAGGAGGGTAAGCAGGCACAATACTTCAACCCCCCCCCCCCCCTCGCCTCAAGTTCAGGGGGTTATCTCTTTTTCTTCTTTATATCTCTTTTTTTCTGTTTAGGGACGTGGGAGTTTCCTAACTGTCAGTCGGATCTTTGGAACTTTAAAAATCTCGAGAGTTAAAACTACTATTATAACATATGTCTGCCCAGTAGCGATGTATTGTAGACGTAAGAAAATGAGTAATTATTTCAATAATGAAAACTGGTCAGTCTTATTTATTTCGTGCAGTGTATAGATCGTTGAAACAATGTGTATTTCGGCCTTTACACAGTGATCTATTAAAAGTTTCATTCATCTGATTTATACATATAATTTCATCATGAGTTTTCAAAACCATTATGCTTTCTGTGGTCCTTTACGAATGCTTAGCATGTATGTTTATAATAAGGGATTAACTACTCTTAAGGTTTTTGAAAATTAAGGATTTTTTTAAATATTTGGACCTAAGAGGGACTAGCCTTTCGGGAAATTTAGACGGCTATACAAAACCGAATTACTTGAACTTTATACGGTATTTATAAAGGAGATAATAGTTTTTTTATCAATAAAAAAGGTTTTGAAATTGTTAGGCTTGGTAGCGAACGAATCCTTAAAAGGTTAACGAGAGCTGTACCGATTGGTTAAGTCAGTGCCGGCCTTAGATATTCGGCGCCCCCGGGCAATGACGTCATAATACATTTGCTTTGTTGTTATGCCAAAATTAATTATTTTAACACGTTTTGTATTTTTTTTTTCCTAACAAGTGGCGTGCGCCCCCAACGGACGCCCTGGGACAATTGCTCAGGTTGCCTTAGCCTAAGGCTGGCACTTGGTTAATTGTACCGGATGTAAAACTAATTTCGAATTGCTGATCCTGGCTGAATGTATATAGACCGCGATTGTTTATATCAGCATCGAATCTTCGGGTTCGCTACGCCTTTTATTATTAATATTTTTAAATACATCTTTGAGGAGTGCCCTAAAATTTACCCATAATGCACTAGCGGGTCCAGAATTTAATTTTGTGGGGAGGGCTTCAACCCGAAAGCTTTTTTTATAGGTATAACAATAGTTACTTCGGAAGAAGAAAGAAAAAAACTAACTACATTTATGGAAAGGTGCTTAAATGATCATTGAAGTCGTATTAAACAAACAATAATGATTTTAGAGATATTTTTTTATAAGACATGGTTATATTTTATCCATTTTTTGGAGGGTTGGGGGGAGGAACTTCATTTTGTGGATTATTATACATAATCATAAAAACTAACCATTTGAAATTAATTGTAAACTTTAAAAAAGAATGTCATGTTAGTGCTAATAACCATCCAACTTAAAATTTTAAATTATAATATATTTTTTCATTGTAAATGTCTTTTATAATTGTATCAGTTTTGTTTATATTTATAGAAGAGCTATTATATATTTTTGTAAAAGTGTCTCCTCCAAATAATATGATTCGATGCACAAGATAATTGTAATGAAAATATAAATTTTTATGTCGCTTTATATCGTTACTAACGGTTGTTACCAGAAGTTCGTATGTAACAATTTTACATTTTGTAATCTGCAACTGCTGTAAGTAGTCTACTAAGTATGAAAATAGGAGAAGGAAATAAAATATGAATTTATACTAATAAACTATATAGAAATAATAGGTTTTTATGTTTTTCTATAAAGAAAACTCATTTTTGCGATAGAAACTACTTTTTGCACTGACAGTTGTGATGTGTTCTTCAAATTTGTGCAAGTAGAACTACTTTTTAAGAAATTATTTTAAGCAATTGAGAATGTTTTCTTCCGCCTAACAATAGGTTATTGCTGCCCGTAACTCTACATTCAGCCGATATCCTTTGTTGGCTAATAAACCTCCCCTCATGCCAGACGGCCTGTCTGGACCGCCCACCCAATTCTACTGCCGGCTAGGCCCCTGTAACTATAGATTCCTCTTTTTTCACTTTTAAAGTCCTTAAAACAAACGTTTGTTTCCAAATTCACAAATACTTAGTTCCACCTGATTCCGGACAGAACAGCCCATAGCATTTTAAAACATGAAATAAGATAGCTTTAAATTCTTTATAGTCCAAGGTATTGGTATTTCATAGTCACTTGCCTGAAAAATACAGAAATGATCTGTCACATACATTTTGGCGATAAAATTTTTCTTCAATTAAAACTTTACTCATCGCTAAAAAAATCTTTCGATGAAGACCATTGGTGTAATGGCCAAGGAGCACTTTGTATCTATCCAATCTAATTTTTTTTTAGGAAAGTGGTTAGCCTTCGTCATGTCATTCTTCGAAATGTACCCACCCTTAAGCACTAGCGGATCCAGGATTTAATTTTGGGGGGAGCTTCAGCCCGAAAGCTTTTTTTTTTCATAAAAATAACGATAATTACTTTGAAAAAATAGAAAGAAGCTAACTACCTATATGAAATGGTGCTTAAGTGATTCCTTTAACTTTACAAATGTAATTACACGAACAATAATACTTTCAGAGTTGTTTTTAAATTTTTTTTTCTCTATAAAACATGGGTTATATTTTACCATTTTGGGGGAGGGGGCTTCAGCCCGAAAGCCCCCACCCCGTAGATCCGTCCGTGCCCTTAGTCATTTTTTATTATGCCAGACATTGATCTGAGAGAGCTTCCCGTTCTCCGAGACATGATTTGTTGTTTTCGAATGGAATTTCTCCTGATTCGAACAGCTTCGCCGGTTTCATTAAACGGAAGGTCTTACAGCTAGAAACCACTTTAAATTATACATATTCCTCGCCTGAATACATAACGTTTCATTTAACGAGAAAACTGACGGCTGAAAATTTGATGAGATGTATAATAACATGTGCCCTTAAAAAAGAAAACATCTTGATTGTCCGTCTACGTAGTTGTGTTTCGAAAAACTGACTGTTCCAAAAGTCACTAATTTGTGCGGTGTATTTAACTAAAAGACACGCTTGGTACCGAGCTAAAATACGTAGTGAACCAATCTAAAACAGAATTCGAGATGACTGACGACTAAGTTGTTGCAATTTTAAAACTGACTCGAATTTTTAATTTGGGTTGAAATAGTTCAACGAAAACCTTACGGCAGAAAGAAGTCACGTTTGAAGATCGAAAACAATGAAGTCAAATCGTACCAACTGACCGCTTAAATCGGTTGCAATTTATAACTGACGCCCCTAAATTTATATAATTCGTGGGGTGTATTTAACTGAAGAACTTACGCTTGGAACTGGGCTCAAAATACGCTTCGAACCAATCTAAAATAGAATGTGGGATGACTAAAACATTAATCTTTGTAATTTTAACAACGCACACAGCTCTAAAGAAGCCCTGGAAGTCATTGGAAGAGTGGAAAGAGGTCATCCCTTTCCTCAATGACGGTTTGTTTGGTGGGATGTTTGCTTTGATGGCACCACAAAGCTCCATTTTTGTGAATAAGGTGTTATAACAGCCGCCCACTGTTTGCTGGAAGTCATTGGGTTTTCCAGCAGGATTCCGCTCCAGCTCATAAGGCCAGGTCAACTCAGCAGTGGTTGCAAAAGAACATTCCAGAACAGTTCATCTCTACCTCGGATTGGAACCCAGGAAGCCCTGATCTCAACCCACCAATCCGATCTCAACACACCAATCCGATCTCAACTTGGAAAGCCTCAAACAATCTCTGGTCCTGGCAGTTGAGCACTTTCAGGAAGTGCTGCGTGCTTCTATTGATAACTGGCCGCAGTGAGATTTTTATGAGATTTTGAGTAATTTATTTTTTGTTTTACTCTCTATAGATATACATTTCATATTCTAATAAAGTTTTTGAAAAAAATAATTTTTTTGTTGAAATCTGTATGTTTCCTAGCAACAATATTTATGACAGCACTAGGTGTAGATTTAGATGTGTAGAGAATTAGAGCAATATAATAATTTGTTTTCTATTTATTTAGAAATATAAAAATCTGTCACGTCGACAATAATTATAGTGATATATGAACACATTCACACCAGTATACAATAATAACGAATATAATAGAAATTATTTTTGTCTGCCAATTCTCGAAATTGTAATTATTAATCGAAATTGTAATTATTACTGCCAATCGAAGAAAATGTAATTATTAAAAACTTTCTTTCCCAAGACTTAATTGTATAACGGAGCAATCAAGAGTTAGCTAATTAAATACAGTAAAAAAACATGAGGTTAAACATTTGTTTTCCCACATTAGCGATAGCTGAGGACGGATATCTCAGGAACCAAGCGATGTAGCGAATAAAGGTATATAATCAATCATATTGGACATTTTATCAGTTGTAAATTGTATGGAACGTCTTTTTAGATGCGATGGATAGTTTTTCTGACATAAACGAGAACACGAAAAAAAGTGATTTATAGTATTATAGTTTACGTCCCTACTGGTCTAAATAATGTCTCAAAGTCAAAAATTGTGTCGCCGCCATTTCCTTCTATAATACCACCTTTTCGAGCATTCATTGACTGGACTAAATGGGTTACTTTGCACCAGTTTTTGGACTTTTTGTAATAATCCTTTTTTTGCCGATTTATTTATGATTCAGAAAAGTCAGTAATTTTACCTTAGTATTCCTTCCGAATGAATTACCCATCGTATCTGGCGCTAAACGATGAAGAAAAGGGAAAGGGATATCGCATTTTTAGTGATTTTTTGTTTCAATTTTACTTTGACATACCGAATAAAAATAGGTCTATCCATTTTAGAGAACACTAGTTGGCCTATGCAAATGATTCGCATTGTGTATCGGTCAGTGAACAATTGGCAATAAATATCATATAGAAATCAGTCAATCAATATATTACGTGATAAAAGAAATAATTTTCTTTTTCAGTTAAATCACGGTAGTTAATCATAATAAGAAACCAAAACATGAATACATTACTATAAGCTGCGTCTTGGCTAATAATAGTTCGATTTTGATAATTTTTATATTTTGTTTTGTAGAGAATTGATTAAACTTTCAAATAATCATGGGTCTAATAAAAAATATATATACATTTTAAGTTATTTAAGTAAAATTCTTTTTCATTCATAACTCTTTTTCTCGAAAATTTCGAGGGAATGTTACTATGATTCCTCACTTCTCTATGTAATACCCTTTCATTGGATACCTCATTCATCCATCGCTTCTGAGTGCCGGAAAAGGGATCTTTACTGCGAAAACCGTATTATATACAAAGATAGATTATTGCTTTTTGTTAGGCTGTTCACATACACACCGAGACATAGTACCTTAAAATGTTTATTTCTGTAAGAAACTCGAATTTTAAATTTTTCAACTTTATATACTTTAATCTGACCAATGGGCATCGAATCCGTTTAGGTAATAAAAAAATTAATGTTTTGAACCAGTGAGATGATCGGAGAGTGATGTCATTTATTACCCTGGTGCCCAGCACATCATACCTGGCCTCTAGTATTATCTACTTTTGCTGCTGATTAGATATTTTTCTTATCTTATCTCAACTCTTTCATATCTACCTAAGATAGAAAAAGTTCAGTAATCAGAAAAATAAATAAATTATAACATTTCTATTGAATATTTAATAGTTGACCGTTGCATTATAAAGGAAGGAGATGGTCCAGGGTGGCGCTCATAAATAGGCTATAAATAGTGGCAAAACTATTTTATTAAAAGCCAACGTTTCGACCCGACTTTGCTGGTTTTCTTCAGGGCTAGAACGGACAAGATACAATTGTGGAAGTTACATAATATTCAAATAAAAAATTATAAACAATGTGAATAAGCTTATTAAAATTATAAACAGTAAGTACATTAAAATATAAACAGAGTAAGCTAAGTAACAAGATCCTAAACTGAATAGATAAAATAGATGGTAACAATTGTTGTAGTGTAATATATAATATATGCAAATGTGGATATACTTCTACAGATCTACAGGATAGATTGAAAGAAAAGGAAATAGGATATAATATGAAATAATAAACATAAAGGAATGTGGAGAAAGAAAAGAAGATTCTCTATGTTTTTGTATCTTCTCCGTTCTAGCCCTGAAAAATACCTCCAAAGTCAGGTCGAAACGTTGGCTTTTAATAAAATAGTTTTGCCACTATTTAGACTATTTATGAACGCCACCCCGGACCATCTCCTTCCTTTATAATATTTCTAGTTTCCCGTAAGTTGCAGTTTTTTTTCTTTAGGAAGCTCTAAGAACCAATAAGTTTTTATCTGTTTTATCTTTAGCCCTTTCTTCGCCCTACACTAATGAACCTTTTTGGTTTATTGTTAAAAACTCTAGAATCAAATTACCTGATTATACTCCCGTGGCTTGCCTTGTAACTTACTGTTAGGTCCATTCTGTGAAAAAAGTGAAAGAAACAAACTACCTATATGAAATGGTGTTACTGTGGTGGAACTGATTCTTTAAATTCTATTAAAAGTTTAATTGCATGAACCAATAATACTTTTGTAGATAATTTTTTTATATTTTTTTCATAAGACATGGTTATATTTTGTAGCTGTATTACAATTTAAAATAATATTTTTTACGCTTAGATCACTCACTCTAACAAATATGAACCAATGAAAAATTAAAAAAAGTTTCAATTTTTATTTTTTGGGGGTGTTTAGCTCAAAATCCCTCCACCTCATAGATAGACCAGTAAAGTGATTGCTACTGTTTGGTCGTAAAGGTGGGTGTTTTGAACTCGTTTTAACTCTACGGCAAAACTGCAATGCTGTGAGTAATTTTCCTGCCTTTTTGGTGCCAGAAGATGGTAAATAACTTCAGTAATATTCAAGAACCATCAGTCATTAGTAGAAACTAAAGTTTTCCTCTCTCACTTAAAATTATGTTTGCAAACATGAAAAAAGGATTGTTAGCAATGATTCATCAATATCAAGCTTTACTCACAGGGATAGTTATAAATAGGATGAGATGATTGTCAAGCAATGAGTAATAATAAACTTTGTGCAAAAAAAAAAAGATGATTAATACCTGAGTAATGCTCAATTTTATTGAAATTTAAATTTGTTTGCTCTCATTTTTTTGCATACAGAATTAAAACCTGATAATTTATATTGGGCTCAGTCATTTTATCTTCCAACTTGTTTGCATGATTTAGTAGCCCTTTTTCATTACATGAAGTAAGTACACCAGTATTATTGCTTAGAGTTTAATCTAATCCCTTGGCGTTCTAATTTAAGTTCCCCAAAAAAACTTTTACATGTCACTTTATAATCCATTCATAAACAAATATTTTGACAGGATTTTCAACAAAATATACACAATTGAGTTGGTTTATGAATGACATTAGTTCTTACAATTTTCAAAAAATAAGAACCATCTATTGGTTCAGGTATCTTCAATGAAAAATCGAAGGTGAAAAAGAAATATTAGGAATAGAATGTGAATTTTTATTTTTAAAAATACAACAAGGAAATAAACAATAGTATTAGTTTTTGTCCCATCTATTGATATAATAGCATAATTTTGATTTAGATAAAATCTAGAATAAACTTATGTTTTTGACAAAAGAAAACATCCTTATTTAAACATTTCCATATTTTTGAAAGCATTTTGTTTTCAGCTTACTCAAAACTATTAATTCTGTCCATTTAATGCTTGTGCATCATTATATAAATAGGCTTAAAATACTTTTTTCTTCTCGTTTTTCAACCGGTTTTCTTTTTTTATTTAGTAGCTCTATTGAAGAGCTTTAGTATTATCAATAAAAACAATTTGAAATCAGTGTATATATATAAAAATGTAAAAGTTAGTTTGTTTAGAAACGCCAATCTCCAAAAATTCTTCACCCATTGCTTTGGAATTTGGATACATTTCATACAAACTCAAGTGTGTTTTTATATAGATTTCATTACCATATGGCCTTTTATTTTGAAATTGTGGCTGAAAAATGTGTGTCGCTATAGACATTTTGAATTTTGACTACTGGGCGACCACTAGTTAATATAGTTAAAGTATAGGTCAGAAAGAAATTATATTATATTGACATATATATACATATATATATATATATATATATGATTTTTTATATATATATATATATATATATATATATATATATATATATATATATATATATATAAAGCATAAGGATTTTATCCAGAACATGTTTTACATGTAACTTTTATGTTTTAAAAACAATGTTCGCTCTACATTAAATCCCCACATATATTATTACAGTAAGGCTTGAAATCGGTTTTATACCAAATATAAGCCCCTGTCATACTCAAATATCATGAATAGGGTACCGTTAGATTCAGGATTTCATGGGGCTTGGCCGAATCATATTCTTCGCTTTTGTTTTTGTTTCTAAATTAAATACAGTCGACATAAACATTTTGCTTGGCTTCAGTACTGGAATAGTGGTCTTTCGATCTATTCAGGACAAATTTGATGCGTATACCATATGCAAGATAATGCAAGGCAGAGGGTTCGCATTTACATTACCTCACGTTAATTGTAGTGCCTACCATGGAATACATTTCTCATTTCGTCGACTTGAGGTTCCTATGATCGAGAGAGGAGGAATTCTATATTATTTATCAAAGGTGTTTTTTTGTAGGTAAGCCATGTCATCATTGAGTCTTCATCAAATTCCAAGATTGAGCCACCAATTTTGAAGGTTTCTTTCTCCCTCAGGCGGAAATATATATAAAAGATTTCTAAATTCCCTACAGAAAGGGGGAAAAAAAATCATCAAAATCAGACATTTATTAGCAAAAATATAGCTTATTGAAATTTGTAAATATGGTTCCAAACATTAATGAAGTTTTAAATTAATTTTTGTTTCCTTTGTTGATTATATTTAGCGATAAAGTAACTATTGATTTCTCTATCTTATTAATTTGTCATTTGATCACTAAACAATATACAAGCGAATGTTTGTCATCGGCCAAATAGTTTAATAAAATAAATAAAAAATAAAAGCCAAAAAAATAATGGATGTGATATAAATTTATCTTGAAATATCCTAAGATGTATGCTCTAATCTAGTATCACATTTTGGTGATCTATTAAATTTTTACTTTCATTTACACATATATGATATATTTAGTAAGGGACAGTATTGTGATCATGAAAATTTTCAAATCTGAGTTTTCAGTGGAAGTACATGTTTTGAGGTCTCCTGAGTCCAAATAACCGAGACCTGCAAATTGGTCTGTGTGTGTGTGTGTATGTATGTGACAGGTCAAGCTCAAAAAACGAGAAGTCGTATGAAAGTGAAATTGCATATTTATGGTATGTATATACCTGAGATGTTAAAGCAACTTTTTCATCAAAATCCACTAACCAAAAGTGGAACTTTATATAATCAATGAAACATATCTTTACTATTTTCTCAAAAACGGCTCCAACTTTTTTGATTAAATTCATTATTTCATTATATCAGTGTAAAATTTTGCAGTTTTTAATATTATTTAGGTTTTATTCTCATTGATGTTCTTTAACAGGACTTAATGGCTGATTTTCAATATTAGCTTCCTCTAAAGTACCTTTAATTGTTTTTATTTGAAACAATTAACCATTTCACATTGATCTCTAATATAAAAAATCTGGTGTGTGCAACACACAACTTTCACTTACCGCTCTACTTGGAATAGAAATTATTTTCTGGCAATGCTGGGTTTATATAAAATGTTTGAGGTGCATTTTAAACGGAGCTAAAGCTTAAAGCTTATTGATAACAAATCATTATGACCATTTTAATTACAAAAAGTCTATTTATAATATCGATGGTAGGCAATAAAAATCTAGCCACTCCATCTACTTTTATAAACTATACAACTTCAGTCTCTGAGCCTTTCAGTTGACAGAATGACCAACTCCAATTTCAACATTTTTTAGTAATTTTATTTTAGTGATATTTCTAGTTAAAAAACTTATCTATACAGACAGTGAGTAAGTTGATTCCGGAGTAGGTGATTGCAGTGTTCAAATATAGAATTGTGAATTAAAGCATAAATTTTGCCACTAGAAACATCACTAAAATTAAAAATAAAGAATGTTGAAATTGGAGTTTGTCATTCTGTCTAACGAAAGATTCGTATATGCCTACAGAGGTTTGAAAATATATCTGATTATTTAACCTATAAATGATTATGGATTATAAGACTAATAGTTATTAATCTGTTATTTTCCATTGTAAAGTTTACTAAAATAAAATTACGAGATTTTCATTGCCTTGCCATGGATCATGGATAGATCAAAAGTTGTCACACTAATTGTTAGTGGATAATGTTGGGATTTCACAAAGGGTAAATTCATCAAATTATTCAATAATTAAATTTTCTAAAAGGTTACTTGATGATTTTTTTTGAAGTCAAAATATAAAATTCATTATTGTTAAGTCTCAGCTAGGGAATATATAAATTTGTGTAATATAATAAAAAAACTAATGGAACGGACATGGTTGATCATGATTATATAATATGAGAAGGGGATGTTTGAGGGTGCGTTAAAATTAAATACTAAATATTATAATAGTATTTTATTGGTTACGCCAACGTTTTGACCTACTTCGTAAGTCTTCATCAGGATCGCACCCTGACCAATCCCTTCTCATAAAAACAAATATTTATTGAGGATGAATATGAACATCAATGTATTTTTTTTTTTTTATTCTAATCTCATCATACCAGTACGTGGTTAAACTTAATACTAGTTCTCGGTCTCAGCAATACAAATTTTGGAAACCCCTGCTCCAGTTTTGTTACTTAAATGATCAATGATAGTATTAGCCTAAATTAAAGTGGTTTCAATTTATTTCCAAAAATATACAATATAATAATAAAATGTTCAAGGATTCGTTTTATTTGAGTACTGAAAGGCTTCGACATTAGCTTATTTATAAAAGCAGTAGTCTATCTTCTTTATTGTTATTCTTAACATACTTATCAAAAATATACTTGGAAATTTATTAGTATACTAATCTAATAATCTAAAAGTTATTCTGTTATTAATTGTATCAATATTTATAAAAAAAATGTGTTTACCTGTAATAATTTTTTTAACTGCTTTGGTTTTTAAAATCATTGAAATAATTTTCAAAAATTTAATATTTCATCAATAATGTTAATTTTTTGTATGGATGATAAATATTTTATTGCGTTGTTATTACTTTTTTTCAATTTAAATAAATACTATATTGATGAAGGGGGTAACTGAAAATAATTTTTTTTACTATAAAATTCAGTTTATATGTAATTAACTTGAAAAAACTGTTTTCCTAATATTTCACTTTTAGTAATGTGACAATAGTTTTGCAATTAATCTCATTGACGATTCGTCGTCCCTTTCTAATGAATACTTTATTTTTATATGCACATGCTATTTTCATACCTTTTCTATCAAATTCTTGATTAATTATGTTAAAATTATCTGAACCTACCTACAGGTTTCGTCAGTCACTGACTAGGTACTTTTGTATTACTGTAACATTAAATTTCCCCCCTAATCTACTTGTCCTCAATTGCTTTATTAATCATGATTGCTCTGAAAATTGAAATTGCAAAAGCCCGTCTGTTTTTTTAGATATAGTTATTATAATATATTATATTATATAAATTTTAATAACTATATATATTATATGGCAGACCTATAAATATTTCACTTGGTATTTCAAAATACTTTTTTTCAAATACCAAGTATTTTGTGCTTCTGAAATACAATTTTAATCATCAAATATTTAGATTGTTAACAGAAAAAGTGCTTTGTATTTGAAATTTAAATACCCGATATATAGCGCTATCATAAATTGCTTGATTTCAACAATAAATTAAGTTTTTTTTTATCAGTAGAAATATTATGTTTCTATTTAATAACATATTAAAGAAAATAAGAGAAGTTGTATTTAGTGAGTACATGTAGCACTTTCCGCAAGACCTCTTTGATTTGTACTTAAAAACTGATATTAGATCATCTCCTTGAGTCCGTCAGTGCGGTCATGTTTGCCATGGTTTAGGTAATGTGCAAAGACTTTTATAAATATGCAGAAACTGAGAATTTTTTTAATTTAAAATATTTAATATTTATACAAATAATGTTGTCATTGAAAAAGAAATTAAGTCAAAATAATATTTAAAAAATTTATAAATACACAAAAATGTTTATGCATAACAACAATAAATAACAACTAATGGATAGAAATAAAAACTAGAATATATAAACACAATTAAGAACATTTACCTAATGTAACAATTAACATAAAATAAAATAAAATAAAATATATATACAAATACTGTACAAGCAAGAAATAATATCACCTTAGTAACATTATTTACATAATTTACAGAGGACGATGATAATACTACTAATTTAATCTTAGAACTATCATTATAATAAAAATTATGGAAATAAACAAAAGAGAGTTTACAAACAAACCACAATCGCTTATACTATTACAATATTAAAAGATAATATAATAAAAAGTAACTCGATCAATCAATAGCTAAAACAGTTATGAGTTATAAATGTAATATCATAATTATTATGTAACTTACAGCATTTTAAGTAAATCATATCATATTATCAGTAAATTTGATATCACTGGTTAAAAGATGAGTTCTGATCCATTTTTTTCAACAATAATCAATGATTATGTTTACAATTATATTGCAAATTATTTAATATACTAATTAATTGTAAAACTTTTTTTATAATGTAGAAAATAAAATGTGACTTATATTATGTCTATTCAAGGCATAAAATTTTCAACAATACTTGTAAAATTGTAGACAACTCGATGTTTATATTTACATTCATGTTGAATCAGTATAACTAGAAAATACTGTAAGCTATATTAATTATAAGTAATATCTACTTACTTCTATGAATATGTAACCAAATTTAACTCATTACGAAAGATCTATGGATTTGAGATTCTGTATTGTGTCTAATTTAACATCTACAGATTTAAATCCAATATTAATAACAATTATTATAGTAAACTCCTAGCTTTAAACGCCCTTTAGAGGCTCAGCTATCAAATTCTGAGGGGTGAGAAAAAAAAATGTTTGACACCTTTATGTATAATGTTTCAATTTTCAAGTAATCAAGGCCAAAAAGTAAATATGTAAGTGATACATACAATTAATATTAAACTAACACTAATTATTTACATTAATCGTAATGTCTTATAACTTGGTCATTAAATACTAATAAAGTTGTGAAAATTCTGATACCATGGAATAGATTAAAATTAACCTAAAATAACTAATTAGCAGAAAAGAAACTAATTTACTACAATTTTTATATAGAATTAGATAATGTAAATAGTAAAACATTGTTTATCTTATTATTACTATTACCTTATTTATCACATTTCATGTGATAATAATTACAAATTCTTAATAACTGTCATTATAAAAAAAAAATCATGTATGTGTACATTTGCCACAAATCTAACAATAACAATAACTGTTAATCTCTACTAGTATTATTATTATTAAAATTAAAAATATTGTACAGTAATATCTACAAAGAGAGTATTGTATAGATAGGAAAAAAATAAAGACTTAATATCAATATTCAGTATAGTGATGCTTGAAATCTGTTGAAAGTAAAAAAAAAAATTGTATTTAATTTTTTTAATTTGGTGAAAAACTTAGCTATAACATTTGTAATGCTTTTATGTCGCTCCATAAGATTTTTTTTAATCTCTATCATCCATTTACAGAACATTTTAAAGCTATGAAAACCACATACTCTAAAATTTTATCAACAACTCAAAATTGATGTTGCAACTTAATTAAACTAATGTAGTTTGACGCGTGATTCCTATCGGACAATAATCATTCATAACTAAAAGCTGATTAATAGAATGCGAAACCTATCAATAAGAGGACACTATGACCAAACAAGTTGGAGTGTGGTCCCTGAGTGACTGATTCTGAAAGTCATGGCTTCGATTTCCACCTGGAGTCGTTTAATATTATCTCCTGAGAAGTTAATCCTGACATACCTACTTGGGTAAATACCCGGTACGAACCTCTGAGGTTAGCAAAAAGGAATACAAGAGCCATTTGCCAGACTAGTCCCCCCTCCCCATCAGTAACATATCAATAAGAATTGACGATCTAAAAAGCTTTTTATACTTAATCTTAAAACGGTGAAGTGAATGTCCATAATCACAGATATTATGTTGATTATGTAAGTTGCACAATGGAATCGGCAAGGCGAACAATACAAAGTTTGAACAATGTAATCGGCAAGGCGAACAATACAATACGATCTAAAAAGCTTTTTATACTTAATCTTAAAACGGTGAAGTGAATATCCATAATTAAAGATATTATGTTGATTATTTAGTTTGCACAATGGAATCGACAAGGCGAGCAATCCAATTCCTAATGAAGTCATCATTCTCCAATTTTATTTATTCATGTTAAACTTCAGTGATGCATGGGCAAAACTGATTAACAAAAACATAACTAAAAGATAATTGCTATTTTTAAATAAAAGTATTGAGTGAAAATAATGAAACTCTAGTTACGTAAAAAAAAACTACGTAAAATGAAGTCAAATCATTTTAATATAAAATCTTGAATTTTTTAATAGTATACTATTCTACAATGAGTTACTTCTAGGTTTTCTGGGGAAAAACAATCAGAATTTGGCCGATAAAAGTTTAATATCGGGAATAATTTCTAAATAAAACACTTGTAATAATTGTTTTAATTAATACTTATGTGATCAGTTAATATTCTTTAGAGCTTGCGAATAGCTTGACATTTATCTCAAGTCACAAACAATTATTTGTACTACAAGGTTTGTAACATTAAGCCAGGGGGGTGGTTGAGTAGTTACAATTCAGTTACAGTAGAGTCCCGCTGATCCGGAAGGGATTCAAAAATTCAGTAGACTTCAACTAATTAATTTAGTTCGGAATGGGTACAAAAATTATTTTAAAAGAGGTTTTGGACTAAGCAGATTTCACAGGTGCACTTTAGTAGATAAAATAAAACAAAATAGTTTCATTGATGATTTGCCTAGAAATTTATGTTTTGGAAAACCTCACGTCAACACATTTCTGTGTAAGCCTATCATTTTCGTGAATTTTCGAATAAAATTCTTTGGTTTGTTTTGTGTTTGGTTAGCTGATGAAAAAAGGTGTTTAAGAGAGAAACAAATTTTCAAAATATTAATATTATTATCAAAATATTATGTGCATTTTATAGCTAATTGTTTATAATTAGGACTCTAGAGATCTGGATGTGGTCTGGTACCATTTTTAAAAAAAATTATTGTGTAAATAAAATAATTCCATAAAATTGCATAGAATAAAATAAAGTTATTTAACTATTCATAATGAATATAATGAAGCAGTTACACATGAATTAACTAGTTTTACCTAGACTTAAATTAAATTAATTTTTTTATAATTATAATGTAATTTACATAATAAAAATATTATATTAAAAAATATAAAGATAAATAAATATTTGAATAGTAAATAAGTAGTTGTGAATATGTAATGCAAATGTTTAAACACAGCATTAACTTTATAAAGTAAATATATAGATAGAAAGTCCCAAATGATTATACCATTAGTAAATAATGAATATAAAATTTTCAAAGAATTATTTTTTAAAGCAAAGTGATGTTCTGATTTATTTTATATTTCTCTGGGACTTAGTTCTTCCAAGAAACTAACACAGGACTATGATACTAAAGAGCAAGCAGTAATACTTTAACAATGGCAAAAATTATTATAAGCAATGGTTTGATATTCTTTTTTTTTTTCCAGAATACCTTGATAATAAATAACTTAGTAATTTTAATATTTCTAATTGAATAGAAACTAAATACACTTGCTATCGGACATATTACACATTTTGGTTAGATCAGTAAGAAATTCCAATCTCTATTTTTCAATGCATCACAATTTAATAAGTTTTTGTAAAGTTTGTTAAATAATTCGGCATCCTGAATTATATTTATTTGAATAGGAAAAGTAATTAGTTAAAATAATAAATTTCAATAAAACAGATATACTTTTAAATAAGCACTTTCCTAAAATCAACCATTCCTTTACATAAAACTGATTTCATGAAATTTAAAAACAAATTCACTACAAAATAATGAATGAAAAAGAGTACTTGATATCACAGGCCAGCAACTTGACTAGATACATCGCATATGCTTAGTAATAATGATCTAATCTTCCTCTTTCGATTTCCGATGTTAGTTGTCGATTTTTAATATTTGTAGGTTATTACATTCTATCCATTGTTGCGAAATCTTGAGAATATGCCTCTCTTGACACACTAGAAAAGAAAATATATATATAAAAATGTCTACACATTGTTCTTTACATTGATTGATGATAAATACCTATGTTTGTCTTCATTCTTCCAGCTGCTGACAGCAATATGTGGAGGTGGTAGTATTGATCGTAAGGACTGTACCAACTGTATCGTATCCATCAGAGCTTAAAATTATGTTTTTTATTTGTACATAAAAAAAAAAAAATCTCTAAAATCATAATTGTTAAATGTAATTTATTAATTACAATAAAACTTTGGTCAACGTTAATTATACTTTATACTAAATAAATTTATTTAAATTCCCAAATTAAACTGAAAATAGATATTACTCAATTATTATAAAAAAAGAAAGAAATATATTATTGGATAACCTAAAAATATATCTTAATTGGAATTAATTAATTGTAAGCATTAAAATTTCTTCATAATGCTGATTACAATTTATAGAGAATAAAACAAGTTAACAAAACAATTTTATGCCGTCCCCTTATAAATTCAGTAAAATAAAATTTTACTGTAGTGACAAAGAATAAGACAAATATATGCACAAAAAATATGAATAATGAAAAATTCATTATTTAAGATTAGGTGTCTTCCATCTCAAAGTAAGACACTTTTAAGTTTTCAAATCTAAACTGTTAACAACATTTAGATTACAATAAAAAATACATTAATCATACTTTTCTATACAACATATCGAGAAAATAAATGTTTATTGTAAATAAAGGAAATAATAATAATAATAATATATACTTTTTTGTAATGACTCTGATTGTTTTCCATAAGGTTTACACATGGCTGGTCTAATACAAGTTTTCATTCTGCTCATATTTTTCATGATTTCTCCAAAAGCCCGTACTATTTTCTCTTGCCCAACTAAAACAAAGCGAACATAATATATATTATACCTTAAATCTTTGAGATTATATCAATGAAAAACCACAATTATGTTTGTTACCTTCGCTACTGGATGACGCAGAATGCCTTTTACTTTCGGCAGCTTCATGGCTGGACCATGCTCCATTATGGACAGCTAAGAGGTCCTAATATCATTTATTTTAAATTAATATAGTTACTCTTATTATTTATTAAAGCATCGAAAAATTCTATAACTTACAAATTAAAATAAATAAAATTTCTATGAACAATTAATATGAAACAATGCTAAATCACACATATTTTTATTCTTCAATTTGAGGCAAAGAAAAAAATTACTAAATTACTTAGAAAGTTACATTATTAGAACAAAACAATATTAAAGCCATAGTTCTCTTCCACATTATAAAATGTCACTAAAAGAATTACAAATAAAGCAAATTATTGTAGTAATACTTTTTTGTAATGATTCTGTTTGTTCAGTATTATATTACACTTATTTAAACGATTAAAAAAAAACTTTAAAGCAATCATAAGAATAATTTATAAACCTTCTGACTACAATAGTATAATCAAATCTTTTATCCTAAGCAATCACAGGAATTGTAATTATTATTTGTAGTTAAAATAATCTTACTTTGTTAGCACTAGTTAGGCTATCTAAATTGTCGAGGCTAGATTTGAGAAAATCTGTTAGTTTGTGTTGATTCTGTGAGGCAGGAATAGGAGTTCCTTTTACTCTCTCTATATCACTACCGCTGCTCTCTCCCAAATTAGCTTTCAACACTAATAACACAATAAGGGTAATTATTGTAAAATATATTACAAAAAGTTAACTAATAAAAACAGGTCAATACATTATCTCTTGATAAATAGCATAATCACAGTAAAATAAATTTAGATTTATTTATCCCGTAGATACCAAATTAAACAAAAATACATAAATATAGACATAATATACATCAATGATTGAAGTTTTAAAATTTAATAATTTTATATTCATTAAGTATTTGTTGGCTTAGTGGGGTCATGTTATACTATTGATTTTATTAATTCATGTCAGCAGGGAACGTTATGAATATATTCTCAATAATTCATTTTATGGACTAAAAAAAAAGTGTCACACATTACTATGACCAATTCCAACATCTGATAGCGACAATGCTGAAATAGTTACTTAAAGTGAAACTTGTAATCATTCGACATCTTTTGTGATTCTTCCGCAACGGTGATTAAAAAAAAAAGTATATAAGTTATTGCATTAACTCATCTACTATAAATGTATCGATTAATGTTATAACAACAGTTCTCCATTATTCAGGGTATTACTTCAACTTGAGTGAAATTTAAAAAATATTTATTTTTTTAAAACACGAGAATTTTGTTTATGGGTAGCTAATAAAACTGTCAATTCAAAACACTTGAGTTTCAAGGTTCTTTAAAGAACAGCCTTTGCTACATTATACAAAGTGTGATACAACAAATAGTTGGAAAAGGTCCTTTTAACATTCACTGGTTCAAATCTTAATTCACACAAAGATAACTTTGAAATTTAAACTTAGTAAAGGCAACTTTACTCAAATTCATATAAAATGACAAATGCTATGAAGCAAACATTTTACCAAAGTAAATTGAAAACTAACACCGTAAAATCAGTGCCTTTCAGACGCTAGGAGATACCAACAAATGATTAGATAAAAAAAAAATTTACTGATATTTTTAATTTCTTCCTTTTTGCAAAGTAAAGTCCTTATTTTAAAGAAATTAAAAATAGAATAAATCAACTAGTTTCATTATTCTTCTAATATAACATGCAAGAGATAACACTAGTGAACAAGTTCATTACTTACTAGTAGGTTCTGGAATATATGTAGGCTTATTATGAGAGAGATCTAATTGTGTTTTATAATAACGACAAGCTGGATTTGGACAGTTATTTACAACTTCTATCACAAATTCCTTTTCCATGCCGAAATTTTCACGCCCCATTGTATATGATTCCATAACCTATTTAAAAAAATCAGCAGCATAATTTAAGAAAAATATCATAACATTTTTACACACAAATAATATTTACAGTTCGGAGGGTAGCTTCAAGACCTAAATGAAGGCCGTGTGGACCATTCATATGTTTGAGCATAACAGCATTTGCAAAATGTTCAAATGGCAAAATTATTTTTCCATTCTCTCTTAATATTAATCTACCTTGAGAATCTAATGTGATACGAGATGCCATCATCCTAGAAGTTCAGAATTTAATCAACTTTAAGATAGTAAACATAAGTGTATTGATAATGAACTGAAATCAACTTACTGCAAATAAGCTGCACTTGGCAACATTGAAGGATCTTTTAATTCAGAAAAACATTGAAGGAAATCATGATTCCATCCTTTATTTTGTAAATAAAGTTGAAGTAACATGTAAAGTTTTTCTGTCACATAACCTGAACCGGAGTTGTAAGGAGTTCCCATTTCTGTTTGTATTCCTTTTGCGACGATGTTTTTCATTATTTCTGTATTTCCCACTGCTAGTTCCATTTCTCGTGTCCCTTAAAATAATGCAGATCGAATTAGAAATAAATATGTATCCTACTGTTACCAAACCAACTTCACTAACAAACGTAGAGAGGCTACTAATTACTTTGGTTCATGGGCAGCATGTTTATTGTTTACTAATACCGATTAAAATTGAAAAATATACTTTAGAATCAAAAATTAACAGATTCAGTTCGTAATAGGTCAAGATGCATATCATAACTTTTCGAATCAATACGATAAATGACATTCATCAAAAGGAATAAAAATGGCAGGTTGTTAAGTTGTTATAATATTTTATTTTAATTATTGGCTATTCTTTTGACAGATTTTTATTCTCAACTGATATTCTATCCTCGAACAGAAAATTATATCATATTTTTATCTTTAAACTTATTTGTGACGCACTTTTTTGATAATTATTTTTATCTTAATAATGAAGCGTCGAGTTGGTAGCTGTCACCCCCCTCCAAAGTTCAGTGTTTTGAAAAGTTTTGCCGGTGACATTTCTTGCCATGTCCATTTGAATATAGGTATTGAAAAATGATATATTCGACTTTTAATTTGTTGATTTTACTAGTTACGACGGCCTTTGCTTGGACTCCCGTAGTTTTGTGGCATGGAATGGGTATATAAATTTATTGAATGTATTTACTTTATACATTTTTGAAATCTCAATTTAATTCTCTGAACAGGTGATAATTGTTGTAATCCTCTGAGTTTGGGAAGGATAGTTCAACATATTAAGGATTCTCTACCAGGTGTTCATGTGGTGTCATTGCAGATAGGGAAAACTATCATAGAGGATACAGAAAATAGTTTTTTTATGAATGCTAACCTCCAGGTCGATGAAGCTTGCAGGCAATTAAATAGTGACCCACTATTGAATTCAGGCTACAATGCTATTGGATTTTCGCAAGGAGCTCAGTTTTTGTAATGATTTTTTTTCCTCTTCAATTTATGATCTCTGTTTTTATTATTTCATTTCTATTCTCTATAAACATTATTTTATTTGTTAAGAAAGAAGGAGAGATACTTAAATAATTTATTACTAGTTGTATAGTTGATGCTTTCTGTTTTATTTCAGTATATGTACATCCCCATTAATTCACACTTCGAATAATATTTATTCAAATATTTATTTTAATATACATAACTATGCCTTATGTATATTCACATAGTGAGAATTGAAGCTTAAAGATTTATTGGTGGTGCCTCTTGCTACTTGGCTCCGTCCTATTCATTCTATAGATTCTTTTAAATTATTGAATAAGTGTTTTCTGTAATTTGGGTTGGCATTTATTTTGTTGTGGGCCCCTGTGATAAGTCTTGAACATCTCACCCTAGCTAGAATGGGTTGGTAAGTTAAAAAATTTCACTTTTAATGCATCCCTCCTAAACCTGTACCACTACAACCCATGAAGGGTCTTGGGTTCAGTACTATTTAGGGAAAATACTGTTTCAAGGCCAACGATTGTGCAAAGAGATTGGGCCAGAATCATGCTCAACCGTTAGATTTTCCTCCTTAATCAATTACTTAATTAAAGATACCCACTTTGTGGAGGCTGGCTGGTGGTACCCCAGGAGGGTCTCACCACCCCAGGGTCATCCCAAGGACAATGAAACAGAATAAATAATTTTTCTGCCATGAGCCGAGATTCGAACCTGGAACCTTCAACATTGGAAGCTCAGTGAGCTACCCCGCTTCTTGATGCACCCTTCCTAGCTTCATTAAAGTACACACAAGGGTATTTAATTTAATTAACAAATTAGATTCTTAATTTCAATTGATATATTAACTGCCTCCATTAATGTTTATTCTTTTTATATTTATCATGTAAAACTCGCAAAGATTTAAAATTGTATTTTTCACTTAACACTAGACCTATCAGAAAATCTGAATGGATGCATTATAATTATTTAGAGATGGGTAATGAATTATTAGGATGAAATAAAATTATTAGGATTTACAGTCAAGAATTTTTATTAGGTTACACACCGTTTTGATCCAAACATGTGGGTCATCCTCAGGTCTATTGTTTGTTACTCCAGAGAATTATTGTCTCGACTCCTTAACGATAGCCCTGAGGATGACCCACATGTTTGGGTCGAAACATCGGCTAATCTAATAAGAATTCTTGTTTGTAAATCCTGACAATTTTGTTTCATTCATTATAATTATTATTCTGTGTGTTTGGTATATAATATTTTTACATTATGCTGCACACTAATTTGAAAATTGAAAATTATTGCTTGATTTCTTAAGTAATTAAAAGATTTATTTTCCTCTAAAATGTGAGTAGTTATACAAATAATGATTACTGTTCAAATTTGTCAGAATAGTTCACTCATTCTATCCGTGGATAGTCATGTAAGTTCTTTTATTTGTTGGTAATTTTTCTGTTTTATCTTTCGTACTATTCCTCTTAAAAAAAAATTTCTTCTCCTAGTGATCCGATTATTGGTCAGCTTTTAAAGCGCTAATGTGTGTTCCATGTTCTTTATTATTTTAAACTATATTACATTAACACTATATTAGTATAATACGGTTAATTATTAGTATAACATAATAAATCTATGTTATACTAACTATAGCTTTTTATTATACCTATAATAATATTATTTAAAGACAAATATATATTTTAAATTATAAAATAATAAATAAACATATATTCAAGATTGTCAATAAATGTTATTAAGTATTAAAATATTGATGGCTGACTTCTTAAACCTTGTAAGATCAATTCACTAATATATTTATACCATTTAAGAGATTTTTCAACATATAACTTCATGAAAGTAATAAAAGCTTTTTCTTCTTACTAATTAAACTATAGTTTTTTGTTTTCTTTTAAAAAAATTTGTTTTATGGTGTAACAAGGTTTTAGAGGCAAGCCATTGATATACAAATAGCTAATATAATAAATTATATCAATTTACTAACTAATTTATTATCTTTCAATTTATATAAAAAACAATAAAAAAATAACAATAATGAAGCTCAGTTTTATTATTGAAAATATGTGTTTATAAAATTATTATCATTATTATTTTATTTTTTAAAATAGTTAAATGCAAATATTTAAACTTGTTATTGAATCATTTTTAATTATGTCCAATCTTAATGAGACTTTTTGTTTATTTTTTTATCAATAACGTTAATTGGCTTCTCATTTCTTATTATCAATGAATCAACATCATAGTGAAGCATTTTTATCTCTTGATGAAAGTCAAGCTATTCAAATTCGTATAACCCAACCTTGGAATATCTGAAAATGTTAAGAAATTTTTTTTATAAGACCTCCATTACTGTGGATTACAGTATTTTTGTTGTAAATATTGTACTAATTATGTAAAAATTCTGATTTATAAAATCAGTTATGTCCTGTTACTGGCTATTTCATTAACTTTGAAAAATGAGAAAATTTTATATAATGGTTTCGTTAGATACCCTGATAATCATACATTTATTTATTCTTCTGAGTAAGATGTGTAGAAGTTTGGTTATAATCTGCTATTATTTATTAATGTTAATGTAAAATTTTATTATAATCAATTTTAGCTTTATTATCATAGAGTATTTTAAGTTGTAGGACTTGAAATAACTTCACCTTTATCTGTTTGTTTATTGTGAATGTAAATCTATTATTTATTGGCCAAATGTTTCAAATCAATGATGTTGCAATTATTTAGGTATGGAACAGTCGATGAAGATTTCATTGTTTTATTACAAAAAATTCCGATTTTATTTTGTAGGAGAGCAGTAGCTCAAAGATGTCCCAATCCAAAAGTAAAAAATCTAATATCGTTAGGGGGACAGCACCAAGGTGTTTACGGTTTACCGCACTGTTTTTATTCCAAACATAAATGGTGTGATTATTTAAGAAAAATGTTGAACATAGGTGCTTATTGGAGGTTTGTATTTTATAAAGCCAATTTGTTTTTACCTCATTTTATTTTTATTGCTCAAACGAGTATTTCTTAAAATCATATGCCTTTCAGTTGGGTTCAAAACCAGTTTGTTCAAGCTGAATATTGGCACGATCCTCTTAATGAAGGGGAGTATAAACAGTATAGTCACTTCCTAGCAGATATTAACAATGAACGTCATTTGAATACTTCATACCGAGATAATCTCTTATCTCTTGATAATTTCGTATTAGTAAAATTTGATAATGACACAATGGTACAACCTGTCGAATCTGAGTGGTTTGGATTCTATACTCCTGGACAAGCTGTCCAAATTACCTCCCTACAAGATTCTGATTTATATAAAAATGTAAGTATTGAGTTTCAGGGGAAACAAATTATTGATGAGTTAGTATCGGATATTCTGTAGTGTAGTCATGAACTTTATTTTTTCTAATTGATAAGCTAATATTTTAACTATTTCTATTGAAATCATTATAATTCTGATTAATATTTTATATTTAATTGCTTAAATGTTCTTATTAAATCCAATGACTTTGTAGGACTCTCTTGGTCTTAAGGCATTGGACGAGGCTGGTAAACTTCATTTCTTATCTGTGCCAGGCGACCATTTACAGTTTACTGAGAAATGGTTTTCAAAAAATATAATAAGTGCATATTTATCCAAGTAATTTTTAAAAAATGTGCTATTTGACACATACTTTTGAACAAGACTCTTGAATTTTTAAGTCATTTTTTATATGGGCCAACCCATAATAATTATACTATAAATACTGCTCTGTATTAATGAATAAAAAGTTTTTATTTTTATTGAAGTTTCAATTCATATTAATGTTGTAATTTTTATTTATTTAAAGTCACCCTATTGGTGGATCACTTACTTCGGTTTTATCAACTCCATATGATAAATAAAATGGCATATTAGTAATTAAGAAAGATTTTAAAGCATGGTTTTAAATTATTTAGAGTATAAAATGTGAACTAGTACAAAAACGAATCCGAAAACTGCAAGCATCAAAGTTTACAATAAAAATGATATTATTAACCCTTAAAACACTTTACAAATAATAATAAATAATTAAAAATTATGTTGATGAGTTATCTTGTTATCATTGGGATAAATGAACTATCAGTGGGCTCTGGACCCTTAACTTTTAAGTTTGTCTTGTGGGGAGAAAATTTATTTTATTTTCTATCAGCTGTTGATAGACTCTGAGTTGTGGGAAGCCATTCTGGAGCATACCTAGCCTTAACCCTTTAACAAAGGTGAACGCATGTATCAGTTGATATGGAATCGGGTCCAGGCCACAGTGGACTCATCTGTGAGTCGAGAGCCTGTTGGACTCTTTTTATTTTAATGATAGGTTGCTCAATGATGAATATTATTTTCAAACTATCTTGTAGCCTTTCTATCAATTGTATAAAAGTTTGTTTAAAAAAAAAAAATAAAAAAAATTGTAATGCTAATTTCAATAAATAGGCCAAAGTGGAGATGATGAAAAGTATGATTATTTATAGCGACTATAATTAAGTCGTACATCACGTAATTTTTGGCCAACTCTGCTATCATATACCCCTTTCATGCAGCTTCTCAAAACTGAACCAAGAAAGCTAAAAAATAATGCCATCCAAAAACAAAACCCTACATTTATTTAACAGTTAGTTTGTCAAATATACACTGAACTGATTTGTCTTTTGTCGAAGAGTTTGTAGATAGGAGAAGGCCTCAATATAGTATCTACTCCTAAAAAAGGTGTAATATGTTTATTTTTTGAACAGGAATTAAACAAATTTACAAAGTACACTTTATATGCACTATAGTCTTTAGACCTTCTGCAGAGTGGCTAGTTATTAATAAAAGTTAATAAATAAATATTTGCTATACAAATAAATAAAACAGAACCATTTTCATTTTGCTTACTTAGCTAATTATTTAAATATTTTAATTAATAATTATTTAATTACTTAACTAATTATTTAATTTTCACTTTTAATGTTCTGAGACAAAGAGGTATTTATAATTTCAAGCTCTTACATTATAATTCATAATTGTACAATGCATGAGGCTTGAACATTCATGTAATTAACCAGAAAGGAGGGAGCAAGCTGGAGAGAATAAGCTCAAACCTTATGGGTACTTAAAATTTATTTGGAATGAGCTTGGTTTGAATTAGTACCAGAACCAGGATAAGAAATAAGAACTCCTGATCCATTAGTAAATAAAGACAATCATGCCATGGTAGAGCTCCTAAAGGACTGATTAGAACTTAATACCTTTCCTTGTGCTGGGCTTCATTCTCATGTGGAAATTCAACACTGAGCATTCTGGAATATTTAAAAAGTGTTAATTTGGGTTCTTATAAAAGGAAGTATGCCATCATGTTTGATACTTTTCTTCATCAAAGAATATTTCAATGCAAATGAAGCTAAACATATATGTGCCTCACAAAAATTTTGATGGTGCAATTTCCACCATGAATCTCCTTTCTGGGCACACCTGTTTTGGAAGAACTTAAATCTCATTAAACGATTCTCAGTGAGAAAATAAATACATTTTACGGAATGATAAAAAAATGTAATCAGTTACGCAAAACCCTCATAGATGTTTCATTTTATGTAGGTGATTCAATTTTTTCATCATTCCATAAAATATATTTCTGTTCTCATTGGGAATTCTATAATGAGAGGTAAGATCTTTGGGCTTGCCCAGGGGAAGGTTTCTTGGTGCAAGTTGGCTATAAAAATTTATGAGGAGTGTATATATTTTTGATGTGGATTATTTCGACTGGGTTATTAATTCCGGAATGAAAAGTTTCAAACGAGAGAGCAAGAGGTCAACATGGAACTGACTGCATACAGTATAACTATGTATTATCTACTATTTTTCTTATTCTGCTTTTATTTACACTTTGTTTTCTTTATGAATTCATGTGCCATTGGGTATGATGTGCCTGCCCTGTTCGAACAAGGTAGACTAAATCGGTTATTCCCATTTCGTTCAATATTTTTAAATACTTGGATCTTAAGTATCATGGTCTTATAATTTAATTACCGTATTTTCAGAGTTTTTTCAATATAGGATATCACTGAGCGTGGAAGTTTAATGTTGTTGGATTAGATCAAATGAACTTCTTTTGGTATCTCTAGCCTCAGAAAATACCATTTCCGGATTTCTCATAAAGATTGGTCCCCATGCCTTTTATTTTGTATGTTGGTATTCCTTATTTGAACTAACTAATTTTATAAGTAAGTAAAATCGTAGGCAGGATGAAATATCAAAAACCTCAACCTGGAAATAAATTTTGAATGATATTCGTGCCATTTAGCTAATTTATACTTTTCAAAAAAATGTTTTAATTACACTTTTTACGTTAACTATCAGACGTAGATTTCTTTAAAACCCATAATTAATTGAGTGGCCTCATATCAAAGAGGAACATTGTTCATTTTCAGAAAGCGGAGAAAAAGTCAATTTTTGTTTTATAGGTTAAACTCAAACTGTTCCCAGTGATTTTATTTAAATTGTTCAAGTTGGGTCATGAAACAAAATTACTAGAATCGGTTAACATTGAAGCTATATTAAAAAAATTGGCTTTTTTTTTATGAAGGAAGTCACTCCATTATCTTCAATAGAAATTTAGAAAACCCTATTCTGTAGAATTGAACAAATATAACCTTATTTATATCATACTGAAATGTATCTATATAATTATTCATTATATTTATGTCTAAAAATAAATGAATAAATAGAAACTAAACTAAACTGTCTCTTAATCTAAGGTTTATAAACATGTTCAGTATCTTGATGCACATGCGGATCTACGAGGAGGGAGACCTTTCAGGCTGAATGTAAAATGTAACCATGTCTTATGAAAAAAATTATCTCTAAAAGATTGTTCGTGTAATTATAAACAGGACTTCAAGAATAACTTAAACACTATAACATATAGGTAGATGTTTTCTTCCAAAGTTATTATCGTCGTATGTATAAAAAAAAAAGCTTCGGGTTGAAGCTCCCCAAATTAAATCTTGGATTCGGTCAGTGTTCTGATAAATTAATTTTATTCTCTTACTATGGGCTAATCGTGGTTTCCTCTTAAAATCTTAATACCTATTTTTTAAAAAATGAAGGAAAATCTTTTTTTCAATTTATTCATCTAAATTTAATTTTAAAAATTTCAAGGTATTACTGGTTGTGTTAGTCGTTCAATAAAGCTTTAGTCAACAAGTATTGTCTGCATTCATTAGTTGATGGTATTGAATTATTCAATCACTTTGCTTCGATTTTCATCCCCTGTATCTTAAGTTATTTTTCAACTGTTGGATTTTCTATAGCAACTTCGCGGAAGTTGTTAAAGAGCTGATGGAAGGTAGTCGAGCTGAATCAATTGCTTTATATAAAGTTTTTTTTTGTTTCGAGTAATTCAGAAGTGGACGGTAGAAGAGAGGAAGGAGGTGCACTTGATTGGAACAATGGCGGAGTTTTCAGGTGAAAGAGGAGTTTGAGGAGATTGCTGGGGGGTGGTGAGGGGGGAGGGGCGCTTTTGTGAACCTGCCTCCTTAATCTGAAATATTGAAAAATCCACTTTGTCTGATTCGTTAAGATGAGAAGGAACCCGTCCGGGAATATCTCGTTTTTTAACTTGAATCAAATCATCCCAACTCCGGCTCTAGATGCCTTCTTTCTGACGTAGACTTAGCGATTACCTCTTTTATAATTCTTTTTTCCTCATCTTTTTTTCCCTCTTTACATTTCTCAATCTTGAAAATCTTTAAAAATAAAGTTTATGTAGCTATATGATTTATCTCGTATTTCTTCGAATATACACTTTATAAATGGAATTAAACTATACTAGTGTTCGCCAAGTGGTCGAAATTTTATTATAATCATTATTGTACATTTTAGGAAAACATAAATGAATTTGCATCTATCCCATTTTTTTTTCTACTCTAATATATTCGTGAATTCACTTTTATTAGTGTTGCCCAAATGCGAGGCCAAGGTGAGTCTTGGTCTTGGAAACTCAATCTTGGTCTTGGTCTTGGACTTGTGCAAAAGTCTCGCAACAGTCTTGCAGTTACCTATTAGCTTATTACTATAGAGATATTAATGTAATTTTTTAGATAGGAGAAATCTAACTAAGCCCGAACGCGAAATTGGAAGAGTCGAATGCAAAAGTATATTGGTTCTGCCAATTCTTTACATGTAATAACTAAAATTGTTAAGTATTAATTCTTCCTCCTCCGAATCCTCCGAGGCCGCATGTTCCCACCCGAGGATTATATCATAAAACTGTTAATAGAATGTTTGGATGTAGGGGAATAATAGTTTTCTGATTTTAGTTTATTTTATTTATCGTACATAGAGTGTGAATGTGATCTCTGAGCACTATTATAAATGTCCTTGAGACTGATTGTAATATTTTTCAATAAATAAGTTTAAAAGTTTTGATAGTCTAATCGTGAGCTTGGTTGGGACCACTTGACTGCGAGGCGAAGTATTAGATTAACCCCTCCATCATTAATACATTTACACTTATGTATGTGTAGGTACAACTATTGTTTTGATGAATTTATTTAATCCATCCGTCGCGACGGGTCCTTCTATTCTTTAGATTAATGATATGTACTTTCTAGTTTTCAAATTTCCCTTAGAACTGGAATGCTTGGATAGCTATTAGGACGAGTTTTTCGATACGTTAAGAGTCAGTATCCAAGAGTGTTAACATGAGTTACAACGGTTTGTTTTTGTATGAGGAAGATAAAAAGCCAAAACTAATCCCATAAAGGCTCGCTGGCGCGTGCAGATCCCGCCCCCGCTCTTGCTGCATTTAATCTGAACTAAACTAAAGTATGATGCGATCCTAAAGAAGCACTTGACGCCACCGAACCTGACGAATCCATTAGCGAGTGCCGGCCTTTGTGCCCTTCGACAATCATATCAGCGGTGCCTTCTCCTCCTTGTTGTTATCGCATTGTTTTGTGTTGGCCCCATCTGCACTCCTCGGCCAAATTGAGTCCTGCCCTGGATTCAGTCAACAGTTGTTCCTCCAGCTGAACGGACTCTTTTGTCTGTTCTGCGTCGGCTGATTAATTCTATCGCCGATGGGCAACTGATCCGCGAGGGGCGGTCTTTGATTATGGTGCCATTTGTTGAGAAAACACCATCATTATGTTGTTGGGATTCAATATGGTTCTTCCCAATTAAATTAATTCAACCCATCAAAACGGACTGCTTTGTCGTCTTGCCCTTTGTATTTCTAATCCAGATGACTCTCGTTCAGTGATTGAGTTGCGTAACTACTTCGTTTATTTATTTTTAAAATCCCTAAACATTAATTTAGTATTTATAATATCACAGGAAATGTATTTTATATAATTTGTCACGTTAAAAATTTGATCATGTTTTGACCATTGACTGTTCCTAATTTCTCTTTGGACAATATATATTGCAATATTTAAAATTGTTTCATCGAAGATTATATAATGAACTTGCACCAGGTTTTGTCAATTATAATCTGGTGCGGTACACACTACCACAATTTACTTATGCATTACAGTTATGCTTATTATAAACTGAAGACCCTTAACTGGCTAAATGTAATTACAATAACGGGGAAAAAATGTTTGCGAGCGAAGCTTATAATCAGCTAGTTTTTATAAGAAAGCAATACTGAAATTTTCAACAAAGTAAAATTATAAATCACAGTTGGTGCAACATATTTATTTAAGACGATTAATTACCGTATTTAGTTTCCTTCCCATCTAATCTGAAAAACATATGCGTTTTTCACCACTCTTTCTACTCCAAAGTATTTGTTTATTCGCACCTGAAAAACCCTCAAATACGAATTTTCATAGCAATCGAAAAATAAAATAAAATTTCGTCAAATTTTCATCGAGCAAAGTGGGCTGAAATATTTTTTTGAAAAAGTAATTATGGATTCGCATCTCATTTGTCGATAACTCAAACAATACAGAAATGGTACTGCACTGTTTTCTTTTGTAAGTAGGTACAGATAAATAAATGAAAACATGCAATTCATTTACGTTGTCCTCAAATTTTCAATAATGGTTATGGTAGAATTTCGACCACTTGTAGAACACTACTAATATATAAATTAATGTGTGTTCCAAGTACTTCATATTAAATGTTAGGTTATTATTAGAGAAATTCCAAACACACAGCTTCATTAGCCGCATAGCTTTATATATCCAAAATACAGGCAAAGATTAAATATATTAAATGTTGTTCAAAGTGAGTACCTTGAGCATTGAGACTGGCTCAGCATGTTTCTGGATCTGTTATTGTTTCTCAAGTTTCAATTACTTCATGTAGAATGATTGGTCATTGATCAGGTTTGCACAGACCTTTTATTTAATGTCACCTTAAACAAAAAATCCAGTGTTATCCGATGGGCATATTCCCCATTAATATAAATGCAAGGCATAATGATGGGTACTCTGCGAAAGCTTCGAACTAACTGATAAAGATTATTGTGAGTTTCCAGTGTTAATAACAAACTATGTATCCTTACATTATTAATATTTTATGTACGCTTAGAGAAACAAGATCATGTTATTTTTCTATCTTATCTATCTAATATTTCCTAAACAAAGTGTCAACGGACATATCTTCATTTGAATTTTCTCTTGTTTTTTTTAAATATTCTTAATCCATATTTTCAGTTAGGACACTACCCTGAAACACCCAGCATAAATATCTACTGACATTTCTGACTATACACCAACCTAGAAAATTTTCAAAAAAACAATCAACGAAAATTCATCTCTAAAAAAATAAGTCTGTATTTTAATAATCAATGGTTCGTTGCGTCGTCTAACAATATACTTTTTTTTTTTTTTTTGACCAAGCTATTTGGTTCTAAGAATTCTATGTATTTGGCGAAAAAATAATTTCTGACTAAAGGATTGCTGAAAGGGACCGGACAGTTGTTTTTTAAATATGCAAGGTTACAAGGAGACCCTGGTCGTGCAATTAAAATCATTTCCAAACAGGATTTTGAGCGTGCTCTTATTCTTAAAAGCTCATTTCGGAAGACGGTAGTTTTAAAGAGCTTTGTGCGGGGGTTGATTATGAAAGAGCTCAGGGACGGCTGTTTGAATAATTAAAAAATGAATATTAGAGTAGAGGAGGCAGTGGCAGCGGCAGTAGGCAACCCGGGACAATGCTCCTCGGGGAAGAGAACAGAACAGAGCCCGTGCCTCTTTGATATCTACTCTCTCCCTCGTAATTAATCACCTCACCTCTTCCTTTCCCCCTTTGTCTTCCCTCTATAACCCCTTTTTAATATCTATTCTCTGACATTTCTACTCCAACAAAAGAAAAATATGGCCATCTAAAAGGCACACACGCACTTTCTATAAGGTACACAAGAAGGAGGTAAACGGGCATAAAGACCAAGTAGTAATCCACTTATAAACAAAAAAAATCTAAAAAGACGTGACTACAACATCTACCTAGCACAAACAGACGCAGAAGTGATTTCCTGTGTGCAGATAATGAGTATTAAGAAACTGATCTATAACGTTGCAAATTATCGATTATTAATAGTTATAAAGTAAAGAGGTTCGAGTAACATTTAAGGGACCGATAGTCCAAGAACCAGGTTAAAACTTTGTGACTTATTTGAGAAAAACTTATTCAGCCAACGGGAGCATTTCAAAATGGCGCCCATTAAAAGTCGCTACATAAAAAATACATTGTTTTTAGATGTTTTGTTCCAAGCCTAAATGAGACTTTCTTGATGCCAAAAAAGATGTCTGCCGAAGGAGGAGGTGTCGAAACGGCAGACTACATTCAAATTCATCCTGTTTTTATAGTGCGATAGTAGGAAAACCTTTGCAAATATGGAAACTGTTACTCATACAAAAATGAGGGCAGAGTGGTGCAGCGTGCTGACGCGTGTACAAAACATGCAATGCTCGGCGCAACCTTTTAATTCAGCCATTAATACCCCACCCTTCTCCATAGTCCGAGAAAAAACACGTATAGCATGTAAGGCGAGGAAGACAATAAAAATTAATGTTATTCCTGCAAAGATAATTGTTAAAAACCACTTTGTAGAGCATTCTGTCATCTTCAATTTGAACTCTTATAGAGCTCTCTATGTTAAATTGTTCTCGGGAAACGGTCTTTCAAAGAACATGTTTGTTTTTTTTTCAAAATATGATAAATCTACATTTTGTAATTTTATTTTCGCAAATATCATGGAAACAGCGTTATTTCCGGAACCAAACTTTTAAACATATATAATAGTGCCTTAATATGTATTTCATGGAGGAATACATTCCAAACGTATTATGTTTGGTCTCTTTAAGTCTTTTTTGTAGGTTTACTCTAACCAGTGGGTTCAGTTTCCTACTTGATTCAGAAGGGTTCCGGAATGCTAAGTTGTCCGGTTTTGTGTACGCCTGCATTGTGATTTGGACCAATCGTGTGTTTATTTTATCGTCGATTCCTTCCAGCTTATCTTTCGCGAGATCTAATAACATCTGAAATTTTGATTTTTCATTTAATCGTTTGGCGATACCATCATTCATCCTTCTCATATCAATAATTCATTAACCAGGTGAATTCTGTCTTTAGAGTTATCACACGGTATCTTATATTTTAACAGCATGTTAAATTTCCAAGGCTCATCGGGAAAACCTTACCTACCAATCAAATTCGCATCGATTTTGAATAATAAAATTAATTAAATTTATACGAAGTATATTTTATGCATCCTTCATTGAGAAATGGACGCTAGAGTTGTATTGTATACATATTCCTCCTAAACTCCTTTCAGCCAATTTGATTGTACAGATGCTTATTTACTCGATTCTCAATCCATACATTATCGAAACTTTTCGCAAGTTATTTAAGTTAGTTAAGAAAAAGAAGAAAATAAGTATTTAAGAGCGTTTTTGCAATCAAATTAATTATAAGGAATCCTTTTCCGTTAGATTCAATAAAAGTATTCCTTTTTGATGGAACGTTTCAGTGGAGGTAGAAGAGCGACTGTGCCTTAAGAGGAAGACCGAAGTTGAAGGAGAACTACTTAAGAATGTGGATGAACATAAATGTTTGAAACTTTTAATGAGCCTTCCAAGTAATATATGTATAAATAAATAAACTGTTATTTATCAACTGAAATTAAAGAAAATATTTAATTATTTAAACAAAAATAAAAATTCTATATTATGATTTTTATCTGCCTACATTTTCTAAGAATGGGATTAATGTGGTCTTATCACTTTTATGAATTTAACGATTCAATTATTTCAGAGGAACTCAAAGATTACTTTTTTAAATAAATCTCACCCTCGTAAGATTATACTGCAAAGAATAAATTTACTAAGTTCTTGAAACCTTACAGTTGAACATTAAAAGTCCCTTTGAAAAGGGAGGTTTAAGTACTACAAAATCATATTCCTTTTACTTATTCGATTTCTTTTGAGAAAAATGGTTGCTTTTACTGATAATCTTTGATTCCGAAAACCGCCCGCTGAAGTACCATTAATTAAAGTGAACTCCATACCGTTCTATCAAAACAAACATGGAAAAAAAAAGAATCAAAAGGGGAAAAAAAAAAAAAAAAGAATCAAAAGCGAGGGGTATTAATAAAGCGCTTTTGACTCCGGCGGTAGGATAGAGGCAGAGAGCACACATGGCTTTTTAATCATGATATCGACTTGGAGCGGAACCTAATCAGACTAATGTGCTTTGCGGCCTGTATGCAAATTGGCCTACCTCCATGCCATGGCGCCCTTTGTGCCTCGCTGCTCTCATAATTAACTGATTAACTGCTTCTGCTGTTCCTCGTGTAGCCTTTGTATCCTTTCTACGCCGATCCTGCTTCTGTCTCTCTTTCGGCAAGGCGTCATCACTGCCATTTGTCGCAAGGAGCCGAGCGTTATCGAGTAAAACATCCATCATCTTCAGGATTACAACAATGGCCAAATCATCCAGAGAAAATCAATTGAATTAAGATCGTTACTCAACCTAAATATTTCGGTGTCATGTTAACTGTAACTACTAAGGTATTTAGTACGTGTTGCGTGCCCCCCAACTTTTCTTAGAGCCATTGCACAAAACATTTGGAGATTTTAATGACTATTTGGCCGATGCGAATAATTCGCACAGTATATTGGTATTTCAACAAATGACGAATTAATAAGAAAAGAAAATAATGACAATAATAACGATGTATCGTAGGGAGAACTACAATAATAATATAGCATGGCTCCTCAAATGTGTTGAGTTGCTAAACCACTACAAAGCATACTTATCAATCAGCCGATAATATTGTAAAAGATTAAAAAAGAGCTAGGTAGGAACACTCGAATAATCAATTCTTATTTTTTCGGTAATTGTAATTGACCAAGGAAATACAAATAAATTTAATTTTTTTCATGTTTTAAATCAACATGTTTACAAATTTCAATAAGCTGTATCTTTGCTTATAATAGTTCAATTACGATTATTTGTTTTCGGTTTGTAGAAAATTTAGTAATGTAGGATGTAAACTCAATAAAAAGTGTATTATTTTTGAGTTGTTCGCAAGTACAGTTTCCTTTCCATCATAACATTCTTTTCTGAAATTTTATGGGAAGTTGTGACTATTTTGTCCACCTAAAGGGGAAGGAAATCTTCAAAATTATGGCTCAATCTAGGGATTTGATGAAGAATTAACCATGATATGGCTTACTGACGAAAAAACACTTTTGAAAAATAATATATACTCCTCTTCTCTCGATCGTAAGGACTTCAAGTCGACGACATGAGACATACCCCCATATTTCCGATGGCAGCACTACAGTTAACGTGAGTTTGAGTAGCTGCGAATCCTTTGCCTTGCATTATCTCGAAAATGGTACATTTTCTTAGTACAAAACGCAGGGGCCGGTTCTTGGTGTCCGCATCAAAATCTTCTAATCGCAATTTGTCCTGTAACGATTCATCGACTTACCACTGTTCCAATATTGAGCGAATGTTTATGTTCAGTAGCCTAGCGAAATGTTTATATCGATTTTATTTATTAAAAAAAAAACAAATAGGAGAGTACGATTCGGTAACCTCCTTTCAAATCCTGAATCCAACGGTACCCCATTCATGTTGTTTGTGCATGGCAGCAGTTTAGGTTTGGTACAAAACGGATTTCGAGCCTTACTGTAATAATATATGTGGGGACACAACCAATTCCTACAAGATTAAACCATTGAATAAGTATTTATACCAAAACTTAGTGGTGATTTATTTATTTTTATTCGTGTAATTTAGAACTGTATTAAAATATAATTAAAACCAGTAAATATGAACAAAGAAATATAATTACATGAAAAAATTTGCACAGAAAGTACTCGTTGATAGCACTAATAAAAGTTTTTTATTAGGAGGCCTCGAGGGAATTTTCTTTTTAGACGCCACGGAGGGTTATCAGGGGTCGAAGAGGAAGCAAGGTTATGAACGAGAGGGTTCAAATGATTCTGAAGTTTAGTATGGAAGGATAGGTATCTTAGTCGGTCACTTAAGGAACATTATGTTCTTTTAAAACAATCCCTTTGCTCGACAAAATAGGCGAAACTAAACAACTGTTCGTCGTTCTGATGGTGCATTGTGGTGAAGTCATTTGCAAATATTATACGATAGGAAACAATTTGTAGCAAGATAACGCTTCGCCAGGCATCACAGCGGTCAAAGCAAAGTAAACAAGTAAAAATGAATAATTTTGAATAATACTTTGTGAACTGAAATGCCAATGAGATTTTCGAACTACGGCTTGGGGAATTTCAAAAACCTTTATTCGTTTAGTAACTATATGATGGTATATCTAACTTTGTGGAGATAGTCTAATTTTAAACAGATCAAAGTACTTTAAATACCAAAGACAATGCTAGTATTTAGTACTTTTTTGGGTGGTATCGGTCGGCCTACTTTAAAATTAATGTTATTATTATTATAATTAATTTTTTTCTGATCATCCATAATTTTATTTTTTAGCTAATACATATATAAATACAATATAATATACATATATTCACAAGCTTAAATAATAACAAGTAAAATTAAATAATAAAGTTGCTTAATCATTTATTTGTGACTGAAACTACGTTTACGAAAACCTATCAAATCGGTTGATATTAGCGTACTTACAACCAACCTCTTCCGTCTTATATATTATTAACGAAGAAGTTAAATTTCTTAAGCGATGATTACATTCTTTTCTTCTTCACCTGTTTATGAAAGATAAAAATAATTTAATTAAAAATCGAAAGAAAAAACGATAACAGTTGGTTAAGTGCCATCATAATCTGATATGATGAAATATATGTTATATGTAATAATTCCCATGGAAGAAATGAATCTAAATATAATTTAAAATAATAATTATTATTTTGGGACAAAATATCCTTTGAATAAAATTAAATGAACATCACATAGTGGCTGAAACAGTGCGGCCTCATTGTTTTTATAATAAATGAACATTATTTTTCGTTCATATGATAAAAATATAATATAGAGTACAAATAAAGTAACAAAAGTATTTTTAATTTCATAATTCAGTTTATTTAGAAGTGCATGAGTGAGCAAGGTAATTGACTCCTAAGTTCGAGTCTATGTTGCTGTAAATCAACTACATCCCCTACGTCATAAGTTGGATTGACATTCCAAGCAATGATTCGGATTGATCGTGTAAGGTTAAGATGGAGGAACACAAGCTTCAGTCGCGAGAAATACAGGAGAAACTAACCTACCTACTAGGTAGATTAGTTACCTAGATCTCCCAACTAATGTTTATTCTTAATTTTTGTTTAAAATAAAAGCATAATTTTTTTTATGGTAAAATGGGTATTAAATTTTAAAAAATGAAAACTACACATTTGTGTATGATATTTTCTTTTCTTTCCATCATATTTATGATTTAAACAACACTTCATCTTTATTTTTTTTAAATAGTTGAGCTTATATTATTAAAACAATTTTAGAGCATTAGGAAGTTATTATTTTAGTTCAAATTTTCTCCTGATGTCCAATCTCATGAAGGATAATTGCCAAACTAGATTTTTTTTAAATCATACTGATAATTATAGCCAATGTGTAAGATCCACACTACCTCCTGTCTGAGTACCAACAGAGTTAAATTATGTCAGTTTGACTGGAAGGGGTCATCGTGCTTGAAGTGATACTTGCCAGTCTTAAACTTGTCATTACTGACTTGCTGTGAAGGGTCCGCTTATATACCGAACTTCCTAAAGGATTAAAATAAGTTGGAGGGGGACGGGGCGGTTGAGCGTAAATGGTGACAACAATTCCTTATTTAACCGTTGGTCAAGAACTGAACCCTAGACCCCTTGTTTGAAAGGTTATTTAATTACTTGTTTGCTATTTAATTCCTATAGCTATAGTACGGAATTTAGTGTTGCTAGTATCGAAAATTATATAAATAAGTAGGAAAAAAAATCGGAATTATGGAAAGTTGTATTAAGTATGTTTATCAAGTTAACTCATGTCATGACAATTTATAGAAAGATATAACATAGATAAGTTTATAACATTATAGTTTTATTATAGAATATCGGTTATAGAATATTTCAAATATGCATACCTATGACTCGATCATTATTATAAATCATAGCGATGCAGCTGAGAATTCAGTCCAACTCCGGAAAGCAATGGTTTGACCTGTCCCAGGTTGGATGCGGGCCTTAACATTCAAGGCCCCGCGTGAAGTGCAGATGTGCCGTAAAGTATCTTGTGCAGGGTGACTAACGGTAGTTCGATCCCTAGAAAATATAATAGCAACCCTAAATGATTGAACTTCACAGCAAATATCCTTGAAGAGACGGTTAGTATGTACGCATAAGCCATGTATTCCAGGGATGATCCATCCCAGGAGGACGAGAAGGAAGATTTTGTGAGGCGCTTAACGACACACCACCCTGGCTTAACTTTTGTTCTCCATGGGACATTTATGATCTCCATATAGCTGTGGATAAGCTGAACTGGTCGTGCTCTAGACCTTTGTTGTAGCTGTGGCGATCATGAAGAACAGCATCCAAGATAGACTACACATCTAAGACCTATCTTCCTCCTCCCTGTGATGAGAAAGGTCCTTGCAAATCTCATCTTAACAAGTCTACAACCGGTCCTTACAAGGATCAATCTTCCTCGGCAATGGGATACCAAGATAAAATGGCTCTGGACTTGATACCTCGGAGGATCCTAAGTGATGAATTCTAGTTCACCAGAAAAGTGGAAATAGCCTAGTTGCGATGAATGGATGGTGTATCCAGCGACACAAGATCTATCTTCGTCATTTATAACTTGAAGGCATCTGTCGCCAACAGAAATGACTGGCAAATCAAATTGCCGGAGGTCCTGACTCTTTAGAGTTTTTCTAGAGGAGAAAAAAAGGGAAATTTTATTTCTATATTATTCGGGGATCTCGGGTCTTAACCTTCCATACAAAAGTACTACATACCTGCATACCTACAAAAGTCCATTCGTTAACTTTTGTCAATTGATTTTTATTTTGTCGTTGGCTGCAATAAAGAGTGATATTTTAAATTTTCAAGATCTAAGTTACATGTGCCTAGTATCCTATGACAACCTTCTCAGCTTGGAGGTTACTTTTGGTTTATGATCCATCTCGAAAACAGTAAATTAGTAAAACTTAAAAACGCATTAGTAAACTAAGAAACACAGGACCAAGTGATAGTGACCAAGTGACTTATAATTAATGATCATTTGCAGATTTACTATTATTTTTTTATTTATTAATTTTTATTTATTTTTTTTATCTATTTATTTTTATTCTATTTTCTCCTATTATTATTTATTTTATTTTTTCATTTGATTTCATTTGAGTTTAAATTCATTTGTTTATTAATCTCAATTCATTTATTGATTCTACTTCTATTTTTTAAAGTTTATTTATTTATACATTTTTTATACATCTTATTACCTATAAATGTCTATTATTATCCTTATTTATTTATTTTATTCTATCAATCCATTTCTTTATTCATTTTATTTTATTTTATTTTTTTATTTTATTTATTTATTTTTTTTTATTGTATTTTTTATTTTTGTACCAACCATCCAAATAGTATTAAATGATGTTATTTAGTTGATCGGGCGCTTATGACCTGGATGTTTTGCGCCTAGACATCGAAACAAACAAACAAACAACACAGGACCAAGTTTCCGAAGAAACCAACCTTGATGTGCGTCTCCAAATATTTAAAACCTAACTTTCCCGTCATGAGCTGCCAACTCTCTACCGTCGGAGTACTCACATCACTTACATTTTTAAATCAGTTTTATTATATTGAATATTGAATGATTGACCGTGTACATAAAAAAAAGTCTGGGTGGCGGTAAAAAAAACTTCAACTAGTCAAAAAATACAAACAATATGACTGAACTGAGTTCCTCACGTCTCACCCTGTCACCAAGCCCTGATGAGGTTTTTTACACTATTTGAATTGATTTTTCCCCGCCTCTCTGAACCATCTCTTCCCTCTCGCATTTATTACAGTTGCTTTTAGATTTTAAAGATCGAAATCGGGATTCTTCCGTTACTACCTATGAAATTCCATTAATTTTGGCATGTCGTTTGTCAGACCCGGAAAAGGGATTTTCACTACCATATTTGTTAGATACTAACCCAATTCCTGCCATTTATTAATATTAATAATCCAATAGTTTAATATTTATTCAACAACGACACATAGGAAAGCGGTGAATTATTCAAGAGAGAGAAATACTAGTCGCTGTAGGGCTCTTTTTTAATTTTCAGGGTATGAATGACATTACGAAATTGAAGAGTCCCTAAAGGACGCTCACTGAGAAAGGGGGATGATATAACTGAAATCGGAAAGGGACACTGAGAGGATCTAGTAAATGGACAGAGGAAGGGAAGGCAAGAGGAGAGAAATGTTAACAATAGGGTAACATCAAGAGTTCCCAGTAATAAGGAGTCCTAAACAAGGCAGAAATATTTTAATACAGAAGGAAAGAAAAAAAGAAAAAAAAAGGGGGAAAAAATCCGGGGCGGGCGGGCTGGCGGTGGTAAGGAAATGAAAAGGGCGCTAGTGACAAAAAGCTTCAGTCTAATGACGTAGCTATGAATTAGAGATGCCATTTCCGGATGCGGTGTATTGTAATATCCGGCCCCCCTCCCATTGTGGCTAAAATAATTTCACCCACGAGGTTAGTCTTGTACCCCCCTCGCCTTCCACCCCCCTCCAGTCCTGGTCCACAATCATCCCCGAGGGGTCTAATGTTTTTCCTAATCATCGCAGAGTCTCCTCTTTTGTCAGCAAGAGCTTTTATCAAGCCTGGCTTCCAGCACACATGCGGTCCAGATGTCTCTCCTCTTATCTTAATAGCACCTTCCTCTCTCTATATATTTTTTGCAATTATATATGAATTCTCACGTATACACTCACAAAGTATACCAACCCTCTCCCACACACACATACACATATATTATTTAGAATCTATCTTCTTTAACAGAGGCTTAATATATTAACATTTGTAATACATTTAACATTAAGTAATTATAATTTTTAAATATATTTATTTTTATATTAAATATCGAATGCTTACCTCTAGAACTTTGTAACTACATGAGAAGTGTTAGTATATGTGAAACCATTTCATAATGTGTGTCTGTGATTTTTTTTTACATATTTATTTCTTAACCTACACACCTGTCAAGAATATTGACAATCAATGAGTTTGCTTTCGAGAAGAATATGAATAATATTTGCATTGATCGGCATTAGCATTTCGTGAGGAAGTAGAATGCCCAGCGGCACACCTGCCTGCCTTGATTTTAATATGGAGTTTCGAGCAAGAAGATCCCTAATCCAGTTTCTTTCTAACCTCCTAAGCCTGTTATCGGCTGTTAATTTTCGCCATATCTTGTTTGAGAGTGTTAGAATGCCCGTATGTAAGTTATCCTGAATTTTTATGTAGTGTGTACGTATGTGGTCTTTAATCGTTAGCAGTTTCATAAAGAATGTTGGCATCTATTGGACTTTATGTAAATTAATATTTGTGACGTACCATGGAGCTTTGGTTATAGTTCTGAAAGTATTTTATCAAAAAGTTTTTAGTTTTTATATGTGGGTTGTTTTGGCTGTCTGTGAAATTCCTGTGAAACGTAGGTCAAAATAGGTGTGAAAATTGAATAACATTTTAAAATCAATTGAATTACTAAATTTATTCTCATGCTTTGTTTTGTAATATTTTATAATCTGTTTCTGAATTTATTTATCAAAATGAGATGAAAAAGACGCTGAAATACCTTTTTTTTTTAACACCTACTCAATTAACTTTTGAGTAAATGTATTTTATTTACTTGTCTTTTTTTTTTCTTATCTCTTGCTCTCCTTTTAGAGTATGTGGTGTTTTTCCCAGGCCAGAGGAGAGGGCGTAGGATTAAAGTCAGAGATAAATGTTAGCCACTCGTTAGCCCGCTCGTCCACCCCGTTTCACGCATTTAATTGACTGCCTTGTATAGTCGGTCAATTGATCTTCCTTTGGAAATCATATTTTACTAAACTTTTGTTTTGTTTAATATGGTATGGTTTCACGATAGTTTCTAATGTTTTCAGGAAGGTAAGGCATCTATAATGAAAGCCTTGGGAGTTTTTACTTTATTACTATCTGCCAGATGAAATGAAGATCACTTATGACTGATGATTAGCTTAATACGATTCATAACCATTAAGTTTCCTATTTCTTTCAGTGAACACTTGAGTAATCACTTTTGAGTCATATGGCATTTGAAGAATATTCTATAATTCTGCATGTTTTTACTAGAATATTACATGTTGCTTCTGGTTTAACTCTCACGTATTTGAATATCTATATAGATCTATTTGACTGATTCCCTTAACCTTGAGGAGCTTTTTCACATTGGTTAAATTCTGTGTTTGGGTCCATTTTAAAACGTAAGTGTAAATTAATAACTTCTAAAAAAAGAAATAACAGTCCAAATTCCTGTCAGGTCGTGATAGCCGAGTGCATTAAAGCGTAAGTAAACTTTAGCATTATATAGCGACGCAGGTTCAAATCCGGTCTGTGTGGGTTGTCATTATTTCGTAATGGACCCAGGAAATGATTCTCTTCTTTCTCACTCTAGTTAGAATAGTTTTGATTGTACCTCTAAAAGAACCTTCTCCACACACAAAAAAAAAAAAAAAAAAAATGTACCACTACAGCATGTATAGGATCTTGGATTCAATATTACGTAAGTACTGTTTCTCGGTCAACGGTTGTGCAAGGAGGTAATTTTACCAACATCACACTCAACCGCCATGTTTTCCTCTATAATTAATTACTTAGGAGTGCGCACTTTATAGAGGCTGGGTGTGTTCCAGGAGGGTCTCCCGAACTTAGGGTCGATCCATGGCCGATGAATCAGAATAAGTTATTGCATGCCATCAGCCAGACTTGAACTCGGAACCGTGAGCTTTGTAACTCAGTGCCCTGCCCACTAAGTTACAGCGCTATCCACGCCAGTATGCCAGAAATGTCTTGGTAGGGAGTATTAAAAAAAAGTCCAAAATACTGAATAGACAGTTTACTTTAGCGGAAGGTTTGTCCAA